>VMBQ01002214.1:111984-144805 GCA_007657795.1 Dreissena rostriformis
AAATAAAAGATTGCTAAAAACCACTTTAGTTTTAGACTAAACTAGATACATAATTTTAATTAAAAAAAAAATCTCTACCTGAAATCTTACAGAGTTTCGATAATAAAAATTTACGGAACAATTTTAGAATCACAAACTTCATTTCGGCTATAGATTTGTATATTACCTTTAAAATGACACTTACAAGGGAAATATTAATAGCGAAATGGTAACTGTTTAGACAAACAAAGATATGTATTATTCAATAAAAGAAGTCGTCCTCAGTCTTTAATCTTACAACGTTTCTTAATGAATATCTCCGGAAAGTATAGAAAGTACGGCATTTAATAAGAAATAATATAGGCTTAAACAAAGATAGATATCAATATAAGTGTCTACTTAGACCTTAAATCTATCTAATTAATATCAAAGATCTATCCAAAAAAAAATGTCTGAAGGGATGTTTCCAATCTTTGTATATTGATAGATCTTTGTTAATATCTCTGGCACTATGTACGCTAAAATCACAACGTTTACTTCAGACTTTAGATATTTCTATACCTTTATAATTATCCCTGAATAATTTTATTCCATAAAGAAATAATTAAATTTTATACAAAGGCATTACTTAAAGGTATGCTTAAAATTGCCAACTCGGCCTTAAACATTACGTGTTGTTACTGAATATTGTTGCAGAGACACATATGTTATGAATCCATCGTGTATATTTTTTATTAAAGTTATATTGATTAACGATGAGATACATATCGACACTTGGTTTCATGTTTTACTTGTTTTCAATCCTACTGTGCGAAGTCATAAAGTACTGTTAATTGGGTGTACACTATGATAACGTTGTAATCTGCCTAATTCTTCAGTACCGTTTTCAGTAGCGGGTGACGTAATAGCCAATATGGCGGCGGTCAATTTATCGATTCTGGGATTGTCTATTTGTAAGTTTGTTGTGGAGGTTGTGTGGAAATAATATGAAATATAATGATGGGTAGAATATTTTTATTCGACACATTCAAAGGTTAAACATATTGTAGAACATAGATTCACAAATCTGCGTGTAAACCAACATTCGTTTAAGGTTTGATGCTCAAACAATAAAGCAGCTACGCACTCAAAACTTTTTGAAACATACCGGGAAGGACAAGCAAACATCTCATCTGTATAAACATTATATTGTAGACCCTCACAACGCAGCCGAAGCCAACACAACAACAAACAACAACTACACCAACACCAGCGGTACTGTCTAGGTAATCATCATCATATCATCATCAGTGTCTTCGTCGTCATCGTTGGAGTTATCATATTGTCCGTCTGTAAAGTAATACTTTCATCTAGCAATATATGTGATATAGTTTGATTGTAGATGTTATTTATTTTTTTGTAAAATTGTAATTGTATGTTTAATGATATGATATATTTTACATACTCATATGTACGAAAATACATAAATATGTTACTGCCCAGAGTTGTGAGGACAAAGGTTAGATAGAAAAGGAGCTGTTACATTGCCTTTAGTTGTGTTTGAACTTGTTGCGGTTGTCCAAATATGTAAGGGCGAAAGTGAGATGGTATAGAGTTTAGTAACTTACATGTATTTTTTTTTAACTCGCCGTAGCTGGCCAGAGCTGTGGGGCTAAAGTCAGATGGACTAGGAGACAGTAACGTACATAAAATTGCATTAGAACAGGTTGTTAATGCCCGAATATGTGCGTTTCCGTAAAGGAGATTGAAACGGAGGCGTATACCTACCTGTAGGATTTAATTATTATCTTTTTGTAGCTGCTCAGGAATTAATTAAACTTGATGCATCTACAAAATACCCTCAGAATGATTAAATCGCTCTGGGCTGTGGCTAATCTTGGCTTACCTGGGGGAATTTTGCTTGAACGTGTAATACCTGCCAATAGGTGTAAGTGATGTCCCAACGAAATATAATATACACAGAAATTCTTGATCACAGCGTCCGCCCACGCATGATATGAAATATTAGATCGGTATCAACGACTGGGGTGTACAAAATAGCAATCAAGCGTCCCTCTTTAATTCATAACGAGAGGCTACAAATCACATTATATAAACGTTCAATCGACTAAGTCATCCGTAATAAGGAGTAGTTGATGTTAACACTACCATGTAGATGCTACTGTTTAGTGTTTAAATTAACATTGTTATATTGAAATATGTGTATGATGAAGATACAAGTTGAACATAAAGAAAAAATGAAACTCCAGAAACAATATCAGGAGATAAATTATTGTTCGCTTGTATTTTATTTCAAGCATATGACCAAATACTTACATTTCGAAATTAAACATCAAAAAATACTTATAGCTTGGTCACCGCCTTAGAAAGGTCAATGCAAAGAATGAAGTGTTTTTAAGGACTTATTCACCAATTCTAGTATTTTTGAAAAATCTCATTAATTATTTTTTATAACAAATCTGATATTTTTTAAATTGCAATAAGAAACGAGAGTACAAAATATTGCCTTCCCCGATATTCAAACCCGAGACCTCTGGAAGCAAAAGCTAGTGTTCAACCACTGCGCAACGCGTGTTTTAATTACTCTCTGCGAATTGTAACCGTATATTAGTAATACACGTATTTGCCAACTGATCAAGGAAAAGCGATACAAACGCTTGAAATCGTTTAAAATGCATATTAATAGTAGATACGTAACGTACATGAAACGACATGCTCAAATTATTAAACTACAAGTGTAATCTTCACCTTGACTGCAAAGTTAATTTCTTAACATACATGTGGTTACAAGTGCATTAAGATTGCAGATAAGATGAATGAAAACGTTCAAAAGGCATAACACATCTGGAGCGGACACGAACCGTATGCTAATGTGGCCTCGACATGGAGTGAGTTGGCGCGTATAATAATGCGGTTTACTTGTGCTACCTGGATGGATTATGACTCCTACAATGTTCATTTGTATCGTAAATCCTCTCAAAGTCTGGCTTCAGGACGATTATGTTGGTGGTGGAGTGGTAGTGATGATGGTACGTGTGATATTGCATGAATATTTAGGAACTGCCACCTACTTTGCACTCCAAACGAGATTGAATGACAATTATGATGATGGGATTCGCACCTGAAATCATTGGAGCTATAGTCCAACTCTCTACCAGCTGAGCTAGCCGGCTCGACAGGGTGGTGATGATGATGATGATGAAGAAGAAGATGATGATGCATATTAATATGGTTATGCTGAATTGTCAATTTATATTAAACACATCTTGTTCATGATGTTGTTGATGATATAAGTATGAATAATATTGCAGATAAATATGATCAGATGTACTTAAAACTTCAAATTATTAATTAGTAATGTTACAATTGCAGTTGAAGTAGAAGTTATTCAGTATATCGTAACTATCACCAGATATACGTACATCATAGAAATAAGTCTTTTTAACCTCCCTACTTGCACACACAGATGCCATACATCCGTCTCGTAGTTCCCTACCTTGTCAGACGTCGGATACCCTGACAGATGAGCAGGCACATGAAGATCCCGGCAATTACATAAGTTAGTCGCCGACTCCCCACCTTACCAGATGCGGAATGCGCAATTCTAACGCACAGGTAAATGGCAATCCAGGTTTGCCCTGCATACTTACAAATATCCGCCCCCAAGTCCTCTACTTTACCAGACGAACAGATACAGACGTACATGACGATCGGGGAATGCCCTATAAACTTACACATGTCTATTTTCTAGTCCCCTACCTTACCAGACGAGCGGATACACTGACATATGCACATTTAAATGGCGATCCAGGCATGGCCTTCGAAATTACACTTGTCACCCCCCTAGTCCCCTACCTTGTCAGAAGACCGGATATCTTGACACATGAGCAGGTACATAACGATCAAGACAGTTTCTTACAAATGTCCGTACCTTAGTTTTGTACATTGCAAAGTCACGAGCTTTACGATATTTTAGAATTACAAATGATAGACAAGCTCTAATAACATATAAGGCTAAAAATCATTTTCAAATCTATATATTCAAACAAAAAAGTCATATTATCTTAGAAAAAGCGTAATGATCTAATTAGTTCCCGGAAAAATTCTAAAATGTTTTGGAAAACTTTAAAAGGAAACTGTAAACATCAAGCAAATAGTATAGATCAAACTCAATGCCAAGATTATTTCAAAAATGTATTCATAAATAAAGAAAGCAATTTTCAAGAGCAAGATGACATCAGTTTTGAAAATATTCAATACGATTGTAGTAGTTTTAACGCACNGAAAAGTCACGAGCTTTACGATATTTTAGAAATACAAATGATAGTCAAGATCTAATGACATGTAAGGCTAAAAAAGTATTTTCAAATCTATATGTTCAAGCATAAAAGTCATATTATCTGAGAAAAAGCGTAATGATCTAGTTAGTTCCCGGAAAGATTCTGAAATGTTTTGGAAAACTTTAAAAGGAAACCGTAAACAAAAAGCAAATAGTATAGATCAAACTCAATGGCAAGATTATTTCAAAAATGTATTCATAAATAAAGAAAGCAATTCACAAGAGCAAGATGAAATCAGTTTTGAAAATATTCAATACGATTGTAGTAGTTTAAACGCACCCATTTGTAACCAAGAAATCATTGATAGTATACGTCACTTGAAATCTAATCGTTCAGGGGCCCTGACGGAATTGTAAAAAAGGTCGTTTTATTGTATTTTTATAGATTTTGCAAAAGCAATCGACAGCATACAACATCAAAAACTGTGGAATGCTTTTGCAAGAAAAAAATGTTTATGGTAAATTTTTGGTTATTCTTCAATCGATGTATAGCAAGTTAAGATCGTGTGTAAAGGTTAATAACAGATTAACGGAATTTTACCCATGTTATATTGGTACCAGGCAGGGCTGAATGGCCAGTCCCATATTTTTTTCTATTTTCATAAATGACTTAGCTACATATCTGCACTCAAAATGTGATCATGGTATATAGATAGATATAAATGAGTTTATTGCTTTAATGTTTGCTGACGACGTTTCCAGTTTCTCTGATACCATCATACGTCTGCAAAGGCAAATTAATTTAATTGAACAATTCTGTAAATCTGTTAATATGAAAATCAAACTTGATGAAACAAAAATCATCGTATTTAGCAATGGTGGTGTTGTTAAGGTAACAATAAAGGTGACAAATCCAAATATTATGCATATAAACTGGTCTAATTTTTACCGTATTTCAGTTACTCTCGCATAAAAAATGATTAAAACACAGCTTAGGTGCAACGTTGTCAAGAATTATGGAAGATATGCCCGTTTCATAATTTGAAGAAATGTTTACATTTTGCAATTTCCGTACATTGTCTCCGATGTTCCTCGGCTTCTTTCGTAGAGTACGCATATATTGATGACGTAGTACAAACAACACAATATTCTCGTAAACAAAGAAAGACAACATGTATGTTATGTTATGTTCGATATAGATTAACGCTTCACTGACCACAGTGATTCGCTGAACACAGTGTGATTATATAAAATCTACTGTGTCACGATAGAGTTTAACGCTTCACTGACCTCAGTATTTCGCTGAACGAAGTGTGATTCTATAAAAGCTACTGTGTCACATTATGCATAATTAATATNTGACTGGTTAAGAAACCGATCTCATCAAATGTGTTATGCTATCTTATGCTTAAAAGATGAACATAATATAATAAGTATTGCTAAGTATTTGCATAAATCGCTTGTGAGAAGAAAATAAATTTTAAACATACATACTTGAATATAGTGTTGTAATTGTCTTCCTTACATTTTAATCATGTGTATCCTTTGAGAAAACATTTCTTTCTTTTTTTGCTTAAATGTTCTAAAATGTATGATTATATGAGTATGTATCACTCTGTCTGATGTTTTTTGTAAATGCTGTATTTTGGGCCGGTGGCCTATATTACTTAATAAACATGTCTATGTCTATTGCCAGACGAACAGATGCACAAGTGGTCGACGATCCAGGCATGCCATACGCCCTTACAATTCCCCTAGCTGGCCAGACGAACGGATACGCTGGCACATGCATGACGATCGTGGCATGCCCTATGCACATTCAACTGTCTGTCCCCTAACTTGCTAGACGAAAATATGCACAGGCACATGGCGATCCAGGCAACCCAACATACACACGTCCGACCCTAGCCCCTTCCCTTGCAAGTCAACAAGATGCACATGTTCATGACGATGCATGTATGCCCTACACACTACACAATTTCCATCCCCTAGTATACTCCCTATTCATATTGGTCCCAATTATGTATCGAGTGCGAACCTGAACCTGGGACATGTGTGGTCAAAACATAGGTCACTTTGTCAAATGAAAGAAAAAGGTTTTTTAACACTCAAGAGGTCACATGTTTGTCCAATCTTCATGAACTATTGTCAAGCAATTTGTTTATAATGCTATTACGGCCTAGTTTGAAAATGGTTCCGGCCGCGGAGATGGAGCAGGTTGCCTTATTCGGCTATTGTGAATTCTTGTTTACACTCTAGAATTTTGTCCAAAAAAGATGAAACTTGCTCGCAACGTATATTTTTATGATATCTCATCTTAGTTCGAAAATAGTTCCGGTCTGTTGAACAACATGGCTGCCTGGAGAAGATAATGGTACAACTAAGGTAGTTATTCAAGTTATCATTCGAGGTTGCAGTAAATATTTGTGAATCATAAAAATTCACTTCATAAAGTTTCTTTTCCCGACGATGTTTTGATAAATAATAACTGAAGAGACTGGAGGATTTTTTGTCAAAATGACCTATTTACGTGTATTTTTTTAATTCGTTACCGCCCAAAATCCTGTTACATATGGATGCTTCATTTGCTTTGTTGGTATGAACCATACTGTAACAGTTTGGTTCATTTCAACTAAGAATATATTGGTTTTTAACTATGCCGGAAAAAACCATCACCTCTAGGCAATAATTTATTTAATTCAAGTGTATGCATGTTTTAAAAGTGATATAGTATCTTTGTAGATTTGGTATTTACAACTTTAAAATGCATTCACAAAATCATCAACATTGTGGCAGGATATATAAAATTGAGTATGAGGGCCACAATTTACATTTTTCAGTTCAAACATATTGGAAGCAAGAGTTATGACACTTGTGCTCAGCATTTCCATTCAATGAGATCTATCAACCTATGGTGATTCATTTTGTTAACTCATATAGAAATATGCCAAAACTTAAAAGGCCACGCCTCTCAAAATATCGACACAACAGTTATGGTCTTGCACTGCACTTCCCATAAATGAGAACGAAGAAAGCTTTACCCCTTGTTTATATTCGAGTATATATAGCCTTTATATGGTATTCATTTGCGATCTAGATCCATATGGAACCAAGCTGAAAGATCTCTTTCAAGAACACACATTTACATCAGCATTCGACCATCTTGCTATCAATATCATACGTTTTTGAAACATGTATGGATGTTCTTTATTTATGTAGAAACTGACATTCTTGGAGTCTATTATGGTGTTCCAAGCTTTAAATTGTCAACAGGTTTGTTTTTGAAAGAAATACCTTATTTATACATTGTAGTAATAGTATTCAACATTCATGTCATTTTCAGCGATGTCAACTTTTTAATGATACATTTTCTGTCCGATGTTATCTTTGACGGTATCTTTATCTTCAATGCCACATGCATTTTTTGTTTAACTATTCTGTATGACTTTTTATTGCATTCATCATTTTCTTACCACGCAGCATCCGGGCAACACATTCCAGTTTGGTTATGATTTATTTCAACCAATATGTGACCCTTATGCTAAGTAATTACCACAAGCAAACGCAAAACCAGTCTGCTTATTTTTGTGTTACACACTGCGCCTGAATTGTTGTGTAAAATTCGGTTCGAAAATTTCGGAACTCACGTAAATCAAATAAAGTTTAATGTGCATTTGTTGTCATGTTTTGGGTTCATTTCGACTATTCTGTATGAGCACATTATTAAGCGATATTCAATGTCTGAATTAAGTACAAAAATGACTGTGAAAGTGCTTAACTTTATATAATTATAAAGGTGTTTTAATGTTTATATAGGAATTTCTTATCGATGTATTGGCTTTACACATGCGTGTATTTCATTGTGATTGCAATACGCATGCTCTTTGCGTTACTGTAAAAAGTACTTTTTTCCAACCAGTCGTTGAAAACGAACAGAATTAACTGGTCTACGTGCGTTGGCTTCCGCCAGCTGTCTCAGAATCAGTATAACTTTAACGCCGCATGTGATATGAAGTGTGTTTAAGCTTTAACGACAAATTAATAAAGACCAATAAAGTGGAAACGATCGTACATCCTCAAACGCCCTAAATGAAATATATAAGAGGTGAATAAACCCCTCAAGACGTACATCATTGTTCAAATGGAGTCATCAATCAATATGTGTTGTCTGGGTTCATATAGATAAGAAAAACATTCAAGTTTGAGCATCTTTTAGATTGGTTTATTATATTGACGTATCTAAAGGATGTCAACGGAAACGAACTACTACGTAGGTCCTTTCTGAACTAATAGATAATTGTAATTCGAGTGTAATGTCTGTGTTGAACATCATATTAAGACGTAAAACCCCTCTAGCAAAGTGGCAGATCTGTGTTCAGACGGATTCAGTCCTGCCTGTATTATAACGGATAAATCAAAGTCTCATATCCCTATAAATACGAAACCATTATACCTGTTTTAAATATAATAAAACACTGCAAAAGGCGAAACTTAACACACTTTCCGTTCGTTAAGCACGATCAACAAAAAATATCAAGGTGAGTTCATAAAAAGTTCATTATTTCACGGATTTGTTAATTTAATCTTATCAAACTCGATCGATGCCCTCAAACATGCTATTTAAAATCATTTGAAGAGGAGACATCACACAAAACAAACCAGATATTTTAAAAACTCAAGAAACTGTTCTTTGGTCAACAAATTGAGGAGGTCAGCTTTTAGACTTTAACCAAATATATCTTTTTTTCACAACTACGTATAAGTATCCGTTGTTTACATAATGTGAGTTGTACGTTAACATTCATCATTTGTATCATCGAATTTAAAAGAAAATTAATATCATATGTAAATTCGCTTTTCACAGGGCTGTGCATTATGGTTGTTACAATGCACATCTTACACTTCCGATCGTCAATACAAAATAGCTCACACTGGCATAGCGGTTAAATTGATTATTGGCATCTAGATGTTCAAGATTTATAATAAAGTTTTTTTAGTTTCTTTTATTTAATGTATTGAATTCCTTGTTTAAAAGATAATACGGTTACTTTATTGCATTATTTTGATTCGTTACAACGGGGAAATTGTTGATGTTTATTGTCGAGTCCACCTTTAATATAATGCTTCTTACTAACGCGTGTATTAACAAAAATAAAAGTACATTTGTTAATAAAAAATACATTTAGTGGTACTATTATATGATATCTGTTCATTACCATTTAGGTGTTTTAATGTTTGTTTAGTAATTGTGTATCAATCTATTAACTGAACGCATGCATGTATGCATATGTTTTACCTTACTGTAACCAGGGCTTTTTCCAACCAATCAGTTCGCATGCGCTGATAATTCCTATTGTGAACAATAACAATCATGTTTTCTATAATTCGTAAATGTTGATATAACAAAAATCGGCTTATCATTTACATTTACATTTTACATTTCTACAAAATGGCTAAGTGATGCATGTATCAAATCAGTTAAATGCCTTATTAAATATAACACTATTTATATATTATCATTATTACATTGTTAAATAGATTTAAATCATTCCTTCCCCGCGAAAATGGCCAATGTCAGTTTTCGCGCGAAAACGGGTTTTTACATTTTCGCAATGGTGAAAACGGCCCGCTTCTCCCGCGAAGAATTCCAAGGTCCTATCCGTTCGGCTTACAAAGTTATACCAATGTTAATGTGTGCGAAAATTTCCAAAGTAAATGCGAACATTTCCAAATTAAAAGCGGCGGATGAAAAAATATGAGAAAATTGTCTTACTAAACTTTGAAAGCTTGAGTTAAACAATTTTTTCATATTTTTTACAGAAAAAATCACACGTCACTTTAAACATTATGACACATGTAGGGATATTTAAAAAGTCACCATTCAAAGTTTTAGCTTCATTCTGTATTTAAAAAAAAAATAAGTTTTTTACTTCATCTGAACATTTGTAAATATTGATGTTGGCCACATTCGCGGGGAGGGGACGAAAAACTGTAAAGTTTACGTCAATGAAACATTCTGTCTGTCTGTCTGTCTGCTGTAATCTAATTGTCCTGGATCTTTTTCATGTATTGATACTTTAATTAACATGTTATGAAACTCAATACTGATCACATGTTCATGCTTTCATATATGTTATTATGTGTTGAACTTGTAAACTCATGGACTGCATGTCTATTGTATATTAAATAAACCTAAACTTACATTGTATAATGTGCGAGGAAGTATAAGGAACAAATTGGACGTTATTACAGCAGAATAGTCAAAATAAGTTTGAAAAACGGTGATCCTTGACTAGCTAGTAACTATAACCCTATATCATATATAAAGAAGTGATGTCTTAATACTATGGAAAGATTGGTTGAAAAAATTAAATAAACATGTTTACAATTATCTTATAAGTACATTTAATACAATACTGACCTCATTTCAGGCTGGCTTTATGCCGGTTGACTTAAAAAACAAACCAACATACCAATATATACGATACGCTTTGCAAAGCCCTTCACAATGCATAAGAGGTAACAGGTGTCTTTCCTGACATTAGTAAAGCATGTGATAAGGCATGGCGCCTGGGTATATTGCATACACCCCAGCAGGGCTCTAGGATAAGGCCCCTATTATGTCAAATCTTCATAGATGCTATTGTTGGCGCCATTATCAAAGATCCATTCGTCTGTTTACTAATGACACATATATATACATTATCATAAATGACCTGAGTACTTCAAATGCAATATTACATAACGGTATCAACCGCATTTCAAATTGGGCCTTAAACTTGCTCGTTTTATTTAATCTTTCCTAATCTTAAAAACTTCCATTTTCATGAAAGCAACAACCAAATACATATTACTTTACGATGCTGTCTATGGCAATACCGGAAGGAAGGTCCCCTACATATCTTGGTGTTTTCTTTACGAATGATTAGTAATGGTACACCAATATTGAATAGGTATAACATATAAAGCACGGAGCAGAATGAATATTNTATTACAGCAGAATAGTCAAAATAAGTTTGAAAAACGGTGATCCTTGACTAGCTAGTAACTATAACCCTATATCATATATAAAGAAGTGATGTCTTAATACTATGGAAAGATTGGTTGAAAAAATTAAATAAACATGTTTACAATTATCTTATAAGTACATTTAATACAATACTGACCTCATTTCAGGCTGGCTTTATGCCGGTTGACTTAAAAAACAAACCAACATACCAATATATACGATACGCTTTGCAAAGCCCTTCACAATGCATAAGAGGTAACAGGTGTCTTTCCTGACATTAGTAAAGCATGTGATAAGGCATGGCGCCTGGGTATATTGCATACACCCCAGCAGGGCTCTAGGATAAGGCCCCTATTATGTCAAATCTTCATAGATGCTATTGTTGGCGCCATTATCAAAGATCCATTCGTCTGTTTACTAATGACACATATATATACATTATCATAAATGACCTGAGTACTTCAAATGCAATATTACATAACGGTATCAACCGCATTTCAAATTGGGCCTTAAACTTGCTCGTTTTATTTAATCTTTCCTAATCTTAAAAACTTCCATTTTCATGAAAGCAACAACCAAATACATATTACTTTACGATGCTGTCTATGGCAATACCGGAAGGAAGGTCCCCTACATATCTTGGTGTTTTCTTTACGAATGATTAGTAATGGTACACCAATATTGAATAGGTATAACATATAAAGCACGGAGCAGAATGAATATTATGCGCAAACTGAGATTTAGAATTTGACCGCAAATCGTTTGAAACAAGTTCTACGCAATGTATTCGACCGTGTGTAGAATATTCAGATGTAATATGAGATTATTGCACTAAAGCAGAACACATGAACTAGACAAAAATCAAATCGAAGCAGCACGACTTGCATGTGGATAATCCAAATTAGCATCCTTAACCGAGCTGCAACAATGAATTAGGTGGGGACCGCTTCAGGATCGTCACGACTAACACCAACGTATATGTGTCGTGTTCTGAGAAAACTGGGCATAATGCATGTGCGTAAAGTGTCGTCCCAGATAAGCCTGTGCAGTCCGCACATGCTAATCAGGGACGACACTTTCCGCCTAAATTGGATTTTTCCTAAGAAGAGACTTCATTTCAACGAAAAATGTCATAAAAGCGGAAAGTGTCGTCCCTGATTCGCCTGTGCGGACTGCACAGGCTAATCCGGGACGACACTTTACGCACATGCATTATGCCCAGTTTTCTCAGAACACGACACATATATGTTTCACTAAATGTACAGTTCACTTACCCCTGAGTACTTGACCGACCTTGTGCTCCAACATTGACCCCCTAAAGAGTACGTTTCCGTTGTCACTCAAGTTTGCACTATCCCTACAGCAATGCACATATTGTTTGTTATAATATTATAAGACAGCAAAAGTTATGTCAGGATGTTCGTGTTTCCGAATTCACTAACATAGAATGTTGACGTTTTTTTTATATTTTGTTTTGGGTTTTTAAATAGACATTAAATTGTAAAACAACGCCAGTAAAGAATGTTAGATTATTAGAATGTATACACTAGAAACGACTTCTGTGTTTGTATTCGGATTTTTTCTCAATACATGCAAAGGCGCAGGTATGATTCCAACTTGCATTATTCTTATTCAAAATTCATTTTTATGATGATGATGATCATGACAATTATAATAATAACTTTATAATGATATTATCAATTACTTCTTGTATAAATTATAGTAGTGTTGTTCGTTATTGTTTGGAAACAAGTCAGAAGCAATGTTATATAAGGTTACGAAATAAAATGTTTGAACACGTCCATTCGGAGACTATTCTAACGCAACACGCACTTAGCGACTTTTCTTACGCAACACTTTTCAAATAGTTAGTTATGAGAAAATATTTTGATTTAAAATTGTACATGTGATCATTCGACTACATTCTTTGCAAGCTCACGACAAAACCATTCATCCGTGACGATCGGACGCTTTATACGAAGCAAATTATTTTAACATACAAATGTACCTTTAGGACGGGAGGGTGGGTTTATCACCCTATCTTCATCCTTTTTTATATTGGTACACCCCTTGATTGACGAATTAATAGATTTTCTACTTACATAAACACCAAAACGATAAACACCAATCGCCACGCAGGGTTGTCGTTCCATGCTCGCACATACAATCCCTGCCATTACAAGAAAATCATTCCAGATTTAATATATGAAAAGTACTATCATTTTCTTTTATATTTGGAAAATAGTGTATAAGTTTAGGTTCATAATGAAAACAAAAAAATACCTAAATTGAAAAAAAGTAAACATAATAACGGGAAAATTATTGTTCCACTTGGCTCGGCTACTATCACGTGGTTTGTTATAACGGCATGGATTTGTTTCATCTATGCTGGTTCCAGTCAAATCTCTGGGCAGCGGTTGGAGAAACCTTTGAAATGTTCGCGCTAAACCTTAACCGTACTCGCTCTTCTCAATATCATGTACAAAACCAATACGATACCGTTTTAATCAAACTGAGAATAAGTTCATGTTTAATCACGTATCCAATAAAACACGAGAATAGTCTGAAAATAACGCACGTAAACTTTACAGTAAATGTATGGTATGTTATATATAAATCATCTTTATGTCAATATTTGTTATATTTCAGACCCAATCCGGATCTCCATCTCATCCATCAACGTGACAACAAACGCACAACCATACCCAATTGCGAACGCAGATAAATTGAACGATGGAGTACATAACACGTCCCTCGATCCTTGGAACTGCCAATGCTGCGCCGTCCTAGCAAGGATAGATCTATATGCATGGTTACAGCTGACACTGGACAAAATTTATCTCATGGAAAGAGTTCTTATTTATGGAAATGGTATGATTATGTAGTAAATGTAACACATGAACGTTTAAGTATTGAACCGTTCTCAAGCATGCGTTGACTTATTACCTTACGGTATGTACCCGGATAGTTCTAACGTATAGTACTTGCCATTACGAAATTCCAACATGGCGGAAACATGGGCGAAGTTTGAAATTATTTTAAAGGATTTTGTTTTTATTTTCATATTTACACAAACGCATTTCTTTGGGTTTATAATTGATTCACTGGTCTGTCACCCAGCACATGTGCACTTTGGTCGCAACTACTCTCTCAGTTTGCTGCCTTTCGACATGAGGCATTAGCTATATATATTCAATACTGTATTTAATATCTACTTAAAGTGCAATACATGTATGTCGCGCTATTCCATGCAGAGTTATGTACCCATAAATTAAGGCAAATGGTGTATACCTAAATTCATTGCACATATGTACTTTGTGTCTCGATACAGTATCTCAGTTGTTGGTGTATCATAATGAAACTTTAAACAATTGTAGGTATACCATGTAATAATAAAAGACGTTATTTCCGTGTATGTCGCGAGCTTTTAAAGAGTTATGTGCAATTGAAATTAGGTAAATATTTATACTTACATCCTTGATCATGTGTTCTTTGTGTCATGAACTTGTGTAGTTAACTTGTATCTCAGAAGTGCAAGACGTTATTTTTGTGCATATCGCGATATTCTATGCGCTCTTGAGCTTATTTTCTTTTTTGTTTGCAGATATATGTGTTTAAACGATTAATTATGGTCAAACAGTCAGTGCCACCCCAACCTCGCACACACCTATAACCCAAAATCCTGTATCCATGCCGTTGAGCAATGTAAATTATCTGGTCGGGTGTTATCTGTTACAAGAATGCACTGATTCAATTACTACCAACCAGGTTTTTTTCTATTTATCCCTTTACATATTTATTCCTGTGAAAATCCTTAGTGTGCCTATGGCTAAAGACCTACTTTTAACAAGCCTTCCTTTGCCTGATTACAAACAGCATATGTTTGTATTGCCAAATATAGACTCTTAGTATTATATGTTTAGGAGGATTCTAACTGAATTATTGGCCGTATTTCTCAGTATTCCGTGTTTTACAAAACAGTTGCTTGATGTGACATCATATTCGTTGTAACAAATAATGATGTGGTCAAGGGCGACATATTTAACAATGATAAATCGTGTATATACACCGTAAAAACAATCACAATACGGTTCTAACGTATTTCCCTTCGGAACTGGCAGTGCTCTAGGTTTATATCACTGCTTGAAGGGGCCGTCCAACAGATTTTGGCATGGATTGAAGCTTGTTATTAAATGCTGTAAATGCTTTATATTGATAAATGTAAACATTTGAACTAAAAAAAAAACAAGAATACAATTTAAAAAAAGGAAAAAAGTAACCCTCAACAGGACTGGAACCACTGACCCCTGGATTCCTGGAGAAAAAGCTATCCGTTTAGACCACTCGACTATCCACGCTCATGTTTATATAGGATGTATTTTTTAGCTATATTAACAATCCTCGTAGTTTTCCAAACTATCGTTTCGCGTCGGACGACGCTTTATCTGTTGGACAGTCCCTTTAAAGACTTTACGGGTACCGACCGCGTGACACATTCGGTTGTCATTAGAATTTGTATTGCTTGCTGATATTGGCAAAAGCCTACAGGTGTGGTTTTACTTGTTTCGTCTTTAACGAAACTTATTTGATGTATAACCTCGATAGTTCAAATATACTGACATATTGTAAGTTGGTATTGTAATTGAAATTAAGTGCGCACTATATACGGGCACACTATAAGTGGGTATTGCTATTGAAAATAGGTGCGCACTATATACGGGCACACTATAAGTGGGTATTGCAATTGAAATTAAGTGCGCACTATATACGGGCACACTATAAGTGGGTATTGCAATTGAAATTAGGTGCGCACTATATACGGGCACACTATAAGTGGGTATTGCAATTGAAATTAGGTGCGCACTATATACGGGCACACTATAAGTGGGTATTGCAATTGAAATTAGGTGCGCACTATATACGGGCACACTATAAGTGGGTATTGCAATTGAAATTAGGTGCGCACTATATACGGGCACACTATAAGTGGGTATTGCAATTGAAATTAGGTGCGCACTATAAACGGGCACACTATAAGTGGGTATTGCAATTGAAATTAGGTGCGCACTATATACGGGCACACTATTAGAAGGTATTGTTATTGAAATTTGGTGCAAACTACTAACTTTTTTCTTGTTACCAGATTATGGTAGTTTCAGTTTCATCAGTGCCAACATCAATTTGTCAATGGGTGTTATGGGCGAATGGCTTCATGATGAACACTATACTTCGAAGAACAAGACCATTATGGAGAAGAAACTATATTCTCCTCGCGAAATACAATTTGTACGGTTATGGTGGAGTGTGGAATCTGTGATATTGTGCGAGATTATGATATATCGACAAGCAGGTAATGTAGTTGAACGCTGATTCCTAATTGCATGTATTCTTAGAATAACCTCGTTTTTGATGGACACTAACTGTTCGGGGGATTTCATATAACAAGCTTATTCAAAATTTAAACAGAATTATTCGTATTAAGGATCATTTCGTCTTGTTTAAATACGTTTGAATTTATTACACCTACAACACATGAGCAAGTTGTGTCAGCAAAAGATCATTGATTCATGTAACATTGGTTACTTAACCACTAAAAAAGGTATACGTATAACGTTTTGATCCCAAAATAAACTAATTAATCCTCGTATCATCGATAAACAAATACAATTGACACATATTGACTAATTTTATTTGTAAAATGTTAATGTATTGCGAAATCACAAGATTTTGGTTTAAGTGGTTTTGTTTTATTTATTGTGAAAACTCACTGCATGTAAAGTGAGGTTAGGGATTTTGTTCCGCAAATAAGGGGTTGCTTAGGGAAGATAAGTGTTGGGGATTAATCTCTAACGATACGGGTTTTGTTGGGGATTAATCTCTAACAATACGGGTTTTGATAGAGATTAATCTCTAACAATCCACTCTAGGATGTTTAGGGATTGTTTTGGTTAAAAACGGATTGTTTGGGATTGTTAGGGCTGAATAGGGATCCTAGCACTCTGCGCATGCTTACGGGTTAAAAGGCGGGGTTTAGAATGTGAGCGTTTGCTAGTACTTGCGTAGGGGTGAAAAGGCGGAATTATTATCGCGAGCTACATTAAAGCACATAAATAAACAAAGATAGGACACATCCATTCGGACCAATAGAAAGTATCGGGAATTCGCGCAGCAAAAACGAGATCTATATCACGTGACATCATTCAGGCAGCCGCTGATCTCACTCTGTTATCTGGCATTATGCACTACAGCAGCGTGTCCGCCCCTTGATTGCAATAAACAACATTTCATGCCTTCGCACAATAGAACTAAAAACTTTAGAAACATGAAAACACCTTTAAATTGCATAAAACTTAATCATTTCTTTTTGAAAATAATGAATTTAGTATACGTATATAGGGGATATCAAAATCTTTAGTCTATAACCTTATGCTTTTAACCTTAATATTTTCGCGTGTATTGAATAACAATACTTTGAGAGATTTCAGGCCGAGTTCGACTATTTAAAAGTATATAAATACTTCTGATGTACGTATCATTTTAAAGGTATTACAAACATGTACCAGACTAAGAAAACTGTTTGATTTTAACGTGAACAGTCTCGGAGATATTCATTACCGATGAAGATTTTCTGATTGAAAAGTACATATCCGCCTTTGCCTAAAACTTTACTATTTCTAAATTAACATTCCATGTCTGAATATTTAGAGGTTATATAAAAAGCTATAGCCGAAAATAAATTTAGACATTTTAACTGAAGTATTTCAGAAAATATTCAGTACAGAAACTTTGAACGATTTCAGGCCATGGCACACTTTTATATTGAAAAGTTCATATCTGCCTTTGGCTTAAACTGTAATTTTATTTAAGTTTCTTAATCAAGTATCATTTTAAAATTAATATAAAAAATTAAAGGATGACATAAAATTGATGAATTTATATTAAACTGTTCCAGCGATGTTCTCTATATTTCCTTAACTGATCTCTTTCTTTATTAAATTTTCCAAATAAATTGTAAAGTGTAGATTAAACTATAAAAGAGGAAACACATAAATTGATTTTGCTTTCACTTATTACGGATAAATACTATTAGCAAGACAATAAACATTTTGAATACGCATCTGCGATAGAAGCGCAAACGCATTATCTTCAAGGTAGACCATGTCCCCAATGTGGATTAAGAGTGTTTACTGTTTTTTCTGTGACACCACATGTCTGCACAAGTTTAGATAAGATTAACACGATAAGATGACTAAAATTTCGTCGCCTGGCGAATTTTCGTGAAAACCCGATTACGCAAATCTGTGTTTATTGAGAGATCTTTGATCATCATCACATCATTTTACTGTAAACAATTAGTGTTATCAAACTGTTAAAAATTTCAACTTGTGAAAATTTAAATGCAAATGGTGAGCAATTAATTTACTTATGGCGAGTATATTGTGAAAACAATAACCTTTACAAATTTTACGCGATAGCAATTTAATTCCAGTACATGTATATTTCATCATGTCCCTTTATAGAACTGATTTATACCGTTGTTCTACAGCCACGTGATAATTTTTGCTGCTACAAGTCCTTTTGTACGCAGCTACAGCGTTAACCATTCAATATACATGTTCGCCATGTTAAACCCGTGTTTAAATAAGAGCGCGAAATTGTTGCTGTCGTCTGTCAATTAACTCGCATGAAAAGCGTGCGCGTTGCAAAAGACCATGTGCTGTAACTAAATAAAGACGCGCAAATCAGTACATGTAGTATTGTATAATGAAACATGTACACTGGAATTAATGCAAACAATGAGAAAATATTGACCTATTGAAACTCAAGAAAACCAATACGTCAGATTACGACTCATACATTGCAGTAGATATATTTTTAAAGAGCCAAAAAGCACCAGACTACGTTGTTTGACAAGTACGTCCGAAAACAAATATTGGTGAGGCGGGGGGGNGCGGGCGTATCGGCATTATCCAATACTGTCAATACATAGAAATTAATTTAAAATGAAATGAAAATTAATGAAATGAAGCATTTAATTTCAAGTGAAAAATATTCAATTTTCAATTAAATGTGGATGCTTGATAACCTGATACTATGCTCGTTGATACCAATGCATTTATGATAATAATTATGGTCAACGTTCTTTGTTAGTCTCTCACACAAAGAAACACGTCCAGGTTTCCTTACTGAATATCTACTGAACTACTTTATTTAAATTGAGTCTATTCAGTAGAGAAACTTTGAAGAATTTCAGGCCGTGGTGCACTTTTTTATTGAACAGTTCATATCTTCCTTTGACATAAACTCTACTTTTAATTATGTTTCTTAATCAAGTATAAATTTAAAAATATAAAAAAACTGAAGGTTGAGATAAAATTGATGAATTAATATTTAACTGTTCCGGCGTTCTTGTTTATATTTCCTAAACTGATCTATTTCTTTATACAAATTTCCAAATAAAGTGTACTTTTTAGAATAACCTGTCAACAGAAAATAAATATATTGATTTTGCTTGCACTTATTACGCATAAATAATATTAGCAAGACAATAAACATTTGATAACGCATCTGTGATAGAGGCGCACACGCATTCTCTTCAAGGGAGATGTCCCCATTTAGGATTAAGACCATTTACTGGTATGCCTGTGACTCGTTGTGCGGTAAAAATGCCAGAGGTAATAATGCCATATGTTGAAATGCCAGAGGTAAAAATGCCAGAGGTAAAAGTGCCAGAAGTAAAGCGGTAAAAATGCCATAGGTAAAAATGCCAGGGGTAAAAATGCCAGATGTAATATATGATGTATTACTTTAGATGCATTTGCTTATTTTGAAGAAACTAAAGATGCAAATGTGAATCAAAAGATTCCATTTTAACAATTACAATCCAATAATTTTTAAAAAATATTTAACAAGTTTTCTTTAAATGACTAAATCATTAAAAACACAAAAAATGTCAACCAATAATCATATCCTTAACAAATATTGCTCAAAACTCTTTTTACTATATCGCATCCGGCATTTTTACCTATGGCATGTTTACCACTTTACTTCTTGCATTTTTACCACTTTACTTCTGGCATTTTTACCTCTGGCATTTTTACCTATGGCATATTTACCTCTGGCATTTGTACCTACATTCCGTTGACTGGTATNCGAATCTTTATTGCACCCCGGCAAATATCACGTATCATCCTAGCTGTACCGTGTTTAAAACACGAACAGTTTCGTTTTTGAATCCTCGGTGTTAATTCAAAAACATTTTTGTTTAGTTTACAAATGACGTGTTTCAAAGGCTATGAAACACTTTGATGTATGTAGCATAATATTATAAATTGTATTATGCATGAAACCGACAATAGTAAATTCTACATCTAAAAATAGTTGTTTAAGCCCCGCCTACTTGTTGACGTCACTGATAAACTTAATCGTATTTTATCCGGATTTTCCTCTTAAAAGACTGCGCATGCGTAGAGATTTATCCTTTTAAGGGGTGAATTACGCAATTCATCCCTAAAACCGCTGGAAAAGGTTGAATACAGATGAATTCTTATGAAACGCGATGAAAACGGATTAATTCCTAAAAATCGGCTGAGTGAGGGTTATTTTTTAGGGATTTTAAAGAGTTTAATCCCGGAACAAAATCGATAACCCCACTGTATTGTGTTCAATACGCGTATCATTTAATAGTGTCCGTTCAAGAAAATATACGTATATGAAATCCGTTTTACAGTAATTTTAACATAAGATGACACTATATACATGTACTTACTATCAACGCATGAATACACCACACGTTTGTGTTTACAGACTGCCCGATCGGAAGTTACAGCGTAAACTGTTCCAAGCAATGCCATTGCCGTGTGGGCCCATGCGACGGTGCTACGGGTGCATGTGGGAATTGGGTCTGTGAAGACGGATGGACAGGAATAGCGTGTAATGAAGGTAAGTTGTAAACGGATATTTTTGAAGAAAAAAAAAAACACAAAACTAAAATATCACATATGTAAATAAGATAGGTAGCGTCCGCATTTAGTACTTTCGTAATTTGTAGACAGATTTATATATTTTTATTCTTACACATTAAAATATATGTTATAAAACATGCAATTAAATTAAGTTGTCAAAGAATATTATTGACACAAAAAAACAACAAACAAAGATAACACACATATTAACTTAAACGACAATATGTACATGTTCTTACTATCAAATCATGAACACAGCACAAGTTTTTGTTGACAGACTGCCCGATCGGAAGTTACAGCGTTAACTGTTCCAAGCAATGTCATTGCCGTGTAGGCCGATGCGACAGGGTTACGGGTGCATGTGAGAATGAGGACTGTAAAGACGGATGGTTAGGAATAGCGTGTAATGAAAGTAAGTTTTCAATTGATATTATGAAAACATAAACAAACATAACGCAAATATATCATATATGTAAATCAGATAGGTAGCATCCGCATAAACACTCGTTCAACATATTGACCATTTTAGATTCGTACATGTGCAAAGATACGTATGAACACATATATAATGTACAGCAATTTCGGTACAGATGTGGATGAATTATTTCAGCATATTAATTGAATTCACGTAAACGATGTATTTTGTAATATCACAGTAAAAAAATGCAATGCTTATAAAGACATATAGTCTTAATTAGTACAAATTTATTGGAACAGAGAATTTGAATTTTACGAAAAACTGGAAATGTTTGGATTCTACTTCATGTAAACGAAATACATTTAACACAGATTACCAAACCTTCCGAAGTGCTTGACCACTTAGATGCGATATAAATATGCAAACGAATCGTTTCCACATTCACAAAAAATGTGCGAACTGGTACTACTGTGCAATCCAGTCACGTTTGTGTCTAGCTTCTCTTCTTCTTCCAATACTGCAAAGTAATCCCTCTCTGGGGTATTTTCGTTCAGGGGTGTATATACAAAGGCGTTGTGCGAAGTGTAAAGTGCGGATTAAAAACAAATAAAATCAGCTCTGTCTCGGTCCATGGTGTGGCTGCAAGACCCCTTTTGAAAGCCTACAGGCTTACTGCTGTGGTCTGCTGCAACAGAAGCTGGTTCCACAGTTTAATCGCTGAGGGGAAGAAGGAGTACTTGAGTACATTTGTTCTGCAGAATGGTAAGAGGAATCTGTGCATAGCCATGTCCAACAAGAGTCAGATGATGGAAGAATCTTACTGGTGGGATGTCAATTAAATCATTGGTTATGCGGTAGACCATACTTATTTTCGAGTTTGCATGGCGATGTTGTAGCGTACTCCATCCAAGCTGGCTAATCATATTGCTGGTACTACTTGTTCGTCTGTAATCACCCTTCACAAAACTGGCTGCACGTCTTTGAACTTGAACCTCAATCTGGATGATGTTTGTCTGCATGTATGGATCCCAGACAGGACTGGCGTATTCCAGGATTGGTCTGACAAGCGTTTTGTATGACTGTGCCTTGATCTCTTGTGGGCAGCTTGCCAGATTTCTCCTTAGGAATGCTAGGCTGTTGTTTGCCTTTTTCACGGTGTCCTCAACATGGCAGGATAGGTTGTGTGTTAGAGTAACTACCGCCCTTGACTTCGCGAAGGTCATGTCCATGCATTGGGTAGGTATGCTTGATTGGGTTCCTCTTGCTAGTTATTCTTTTCACCTCACATTTGCTTGCCTGGGTTAAATGACATCATCCACTTCTTCTCCCACTCCTGGAGTCGGTCAAGATCTACTTGTAGTAGAAGGGAATCCGTCTCTGAGCGGATCTTGCGGTAGACCAGGGAGTCATCAGCAAATAGTCGGCTGGTGGAAGACATTTGCATGGGGAGGTCTTTGATATATAGGAGGAACAACAGAGGGCCGAGGACGGATCCCTGGGGAACTCCTGAAGTGACTGGAGCAGAGGAGGAGGACTGATCCTCGACAACAACCTTCTGTGAGAGTTTACTAAGAAAACATTGGATCCAGTGCAGTGTGGCTCCTCGGATTCCGAAGAGGTTGGCCTTGGCAAGCAAACGTTGATGAGGAACAACGTCGAATGCCTTGCTAAAGTCGAGAAGAATTGCATCGACTTGTTCGCCTTCGTCAAGAGCCGAGGCCAAGTCCTGGAGTGCAAGGATTAGTTGGCTCTCTGTTGATCTTCTTTTCCTGAATCCATGTTGCTGGTATAAAAGGATGCGATGGGTGTCCAGGTGTTTCACGATTTGGCTGTGAAGCACATGTTCAAGGACCTTGCAGCATACAGAAGTCAAAGAAATAGTCCTGTAGTTTGCTAGATTACTACGGTCTCCTTTCTTGAACACAGGTGAAATGTTAGCCGTCTTCCAGTATGATGGAACTTCACCCTGTTCCAATGAGGCATTAAAGACCATTGTAAGTTCTGGGGTAATGTATGTTGCATACTCCTTGGGGAAGCGCGTTGGGACATTGTCTGGGCCGGAGGCCTTGTGTGGGTTCAGGATTTCGAGTAGTTTCTTGACCCCTTTGGCTACAGCAACAAAAAATGGCATGTCTTGATAGTTGCTTTCTCCCAGAGAAGGGATGTCGGGTAGCTCTTCAGTTGTGAAGACACATGTGAACTGGTTGTTCGGGATTAAGTTCGTTTTACCAGGGTCATTATGGATCACGCCATCACCCTTCAATGGGTAGATCCCGCTTCCATCCATCCACTTGCCTTTAACATATGAGTACAGCTTCTTAGGGTTTTCTGTAACCAAGTCCCTTACGTAGGTATGGCTAGCTTTGCGGCATTCATAATGTTGTTCTTTCTGTAGTCGCTTGTATTCATCCATGTAATAGGAAACTCGGGTATGGCGGGCTCTGCTGAATGCTCTCTGCTTCCGTTTGGAAAGGTCTTTCACTCTCTTGTTTACCCATGGCTGACTGTGTCTTGTTGTGGACATCTTGGATGGGACAAGTGTATCTATTATCTTTGACGTTCCAACGACAAACGCATTGTATCAATGTAGGAATGTGTGTCAAATTTCTGA
The DNA here is from genome assembly GCA_007657795.1 of Dreissena rostriformis. Classification (NCBI taxonomy): domain Eukaryota; kingdom Metazoa; phylum Mollusca; class Bivalvia; order Myida; family Dreissenidae; genus Dreissena; species Dreissena rostriformis. The sequence continues at coordinate 136,246 of VMBQ01002214.1, forward strand.
AGAAATTGGTCTGTGAAATCCTTGACAAATGTGCGAATGTCAGCAGGAGAGGCCTTATCCCAAAGGAGTATTGTTCTGCTTGGTAGCTTGTTTCTCTTAGCCTTTGTTCTTGCTTGTACCAGGAGGATGTCATGTTCACTCAATCCAGGCAACGACTTGCACTTCTCGATCAGGGATGGACTGTTGGTGATAAAGAGGTCACGGGTGTTGGAGTCTCTGGTGGGAAAATCAATCATTTGATCAGATGACGTATCATAAATGGTGTCGAGTAACTGTACACTAGGGATTCTTTGATAGTTAGATCCCTACACGGTGTTATGTTTCCAGTCTATATCTGGGAAGTTAAAATCACCGCCTATCCAAATAATCCAAATAGTGGAGTTCTTGTGTGAGGCATAGAGCTTTCTTATACTTGAGCAGAGATCATCCATGTATGCGTGGTCACTACTTGTTGGGCGATACGCAGACCCAAAAATTAGATGGCTATTACCCGGACACTGGAAGGAAGCTGCAATGCATTCAGAGTTGGTATTGATGTCTAGCTGGGTACCGCAAATGGCGTCTTTGGCTGCAATCACAACCCCTCCATATCGGTTTTGTACGCGGTCCTTTCTTGCAGCAAAGTAGTAATCATTAGGTAGAACTTCTTTTTCAAAGAAACGGGGGTACAGCCACGTCTCACAATCTATGACAATATCTGGGTCACTTTTTTTCCAAGGTTAGCCAAAAAGATGCCCTCTTTGCCCTCAGACTCTGGAAATTCACTACCAGAATACGAAAGACAGGTTTGGTTAATGGACGTGGTGGTCGGTCTAGAATCCCGTTGGGTGTGGATGCAGACTGTGGTTGGCCGGGTGAGCTAACATATGGGAAGCTACTGGTACTAGAGTAATTGGGTGTAATCGGATCGTCCGAGAGTATGCTATAGGTATTATTCGTAGCAATAGAACTCTTGATAGAATCTGATGATGGTGTGTCAAAAAATGTTGTTGAAATGTTCGGGATACCACATGTGAGGCAAATCCAACTTACATTGGACGTGAATCCTCTGTACACATTAAGGGGCATATTAATACAGGTTGTGTAATAGCAGGTATCACAAGAGTCACACGCTATGGCACGCTGGTTGCTCTTACATGGTTGTGCACATACCCCGCACGGGAATTTATATACCGGTCCTGGGTTTGGTTCACAGTCGCCTGATCGTACAATCTGGTCAGCATATATATTCCATTCTGTGGGGAATGATGCGAGTAGACAACTGGGAGGTGGGCCAAAGCTTATAAGAGCATAAATTGTGTAAAGTCCACCACTTGGAGTCGGATACATCTTCGAAACTAAGGTGATATAGTCATATCCGAAATTTAGGGTGTCCGAAAATAGTGACCGGAAACACTTGAAGTCATTTAAACTTTCGAGATTCGGTACTTCTCTGTAATTCTTGTATTTGTGTAGAAGTACGATATATTCTGCTCTATATATCATTGCCACGAATGTATAATCTGTACCCATATTGATGGTGCCTATGGCAATAATCAATGCGCAATTTAAGGACGCTTTACAACTGCATGTTATAGGTTTATGAATGAGAACATCCGAATCTATACATTATATGCAATATATATATAATATAACCTTATATCAATATATTTCGATACAGTTAAACGGTATTGCAATATATTATGATACAGTTAAACCGTATTGCAATATATTATAATACATTTAAACCGTATAGCAATATATTGCGATAAAGTTAAACGGTATTGCAATATATTGCGATAAAGTTAAACCGTATTGCAGTAGTTATTGAATCTTATAAATACAAGACGAACAAAACAAGCACACTGATAGTTAACAGCTTGAATATGTATTTGTTGTTTGCAATCTTAAATGCGCAAACAAAACCGTTTTGCGTATCCATGCAGAATGAATATTGAAAAGATTAAATGTTAAGTTTCTGATGTAAAAAGTAATATTACAGTTTATTTGTATGGCGTTCGTTGAACTCATTTGGTCATATATTGCAGTAATAACTGTTTCTGAAAGGAAGATTCTAGATTGATTATTATATGGCATAATTATATCAAGTCACATATCTCTGATGATCTTTGCACATTTATAATATATATTCAAATTAAGATACTACTAAATCATTCATCATTTTAAGTACTGTTAGTCTCTTTACTTACACAAAAATCAACCCCAAGATGATTGCATTGGTAATTTGATATCAAAATATATACAATTCTTATTTATCTGCTTTTGTACTTTCCCTTTCAGATTATCTTATTGCACATTCTGAGAAAAATTGAGATTTATTTCAGCACTATGTCATAGTAATTATGTTACATAGTATTGTGACATGAACAGAAACAGTTTTTTTTCCATATATTAACAGTTACACAGCACAAAATAATTAACTCGTTTTACTGACGATCACGATATTCGTTGTTTGTTTTTTTTTACAGCCTTTTCACCTGATCGTTCTACTTCTTATTTCAATTACTGTACTTTTCTGAAATACATACTAATTTGATGCTTACTAATCGAATCTAATGTTTTACAACTAATAAATCATTAATGGGTTTAGTACAATATAGTTATTTAACAACATTATTTAATATTTTTTATTGATTTTATTTTATTATTTAATACAATCACTTTGCTGGTTTGACGCTGTGTCCTCGAAATTGTCCAATGTTTTAGAATTATGTACAGGAACAGGAAGAAATATCCGGAATTCGTTTTGTTCAATCACTATTAAATTTTGTGTCTAGATATGCTATCAAGCGAATGTTCAAGACACTCAAAAATATATTACTTACTGCCGGAAAAAGAAATATCCGGCGGTAGTTTAGCGGTGTACTTGTTTGTGTGTCGGTTTATGGCATCGCCTTTATAACAGACGATGGCCTTTCTGAAAGCGTTCGCCCAGTCATAAAACATTTATTAGAAAGTTCTATGGAGAACACCACATGACGTGTCATTTCTGTATTTCAATACAGACTTTTCATATAATTCTTCCCATGCGTTTGCTTTATTGAATACAATTTTTAAGTTAGTCCCCCGTCTTCTAAGGACACAAGATTGGACGTTGACAATATCGCAGTTTTCGTCCAGGGCTTCCATCGGTATGGCCGAGCCTTGTTGCGGTCCTAATGCTTTAATGTGCCGCAAACATAATTCAATTAGATCTTCTGTGCATATTTCCTTAAGTACCTTTTGCTGATGTCTCTTATACTTTCGTTTACGACTTTTGATTTCGCGATTCATATAGTCTTTCTTTCTTCCGACACAGTTGTCAGAGTTTGAGTTTCTCTGTTTTGGCAACGGTTGTAATGAGTCGATTGTAATATTATAAGGCACACACATTATTATTATAAATAACGCGTCATGGTACTTTGATTGTCAAGACAATTTTATACTCGTTAAATTATGGTAGATAATGTATCACTGTAATGTAACGTATCTCGCGAACTTCGAGTATGATGCGAAGTATCACGTGCAACGTGAAAAAATGACTAGCGGTATATTCTCGGTCAAATAATTTTACTCATGCAAACTTGGAAATGCAATAAAAAAAAGATTATTTATACAATAGAACAATAATATTACTATTTTCTCTATGTTGTTTTTTACGACATTGCATGTTGAATAAAGAAGTCCGGCTTCAACGGTAAAACATCTACAAAACGACGGCCAACATGCAACACTTTTAAAAGGTCGCAATGGCATTGTGGATATGGTGTCCGCCTATCGACCGGGAGATCATGGTTCCATCGTGGGAGCATTCTTCAGATCTCCCCCTGAGACACAAAGTACTGGTCCCACCCAGGAAACGGACTCGAGAGCGTTTCCATAAGCCTTTTGATTGCGATTCAATCGAGCTAAAATAAATATTATCACAACATTAAACAACACAACATTACATTGACCTATAAGTCGTTCATTCAAATCTTCATAGTGTTTAGATTTCATTTTAAACTATAGCATCACATCTGCCAAAATGTAACCTTTACCGTGCTCTCTCTTCTCAATAACATTTGCAATACCAATATGATACCGTATTTATCAAACTGAGAATAAGTTCATAGGTTATCACTAATTCAATAACATACGAGAATAGTCTGAACAAGCGCATGCAAACTTTACAGCAAATGTATGTTTTGTTATATATAAATCATGTAAATGTCAATATTTGTTATATTTCAGACCCCGTCCGGATCTCTATCTTATCCATCAACGTCACAACAAACGCACGCTCCTACAATCAATATACGAACGTAGATAAAGTGAACGATGGAGTACGTGGCAAGTCCCTTGATCCTTGGGTCTGCCAATGCTGCGCCGTCCTAGCAATGCAATATCATGTTTGGTTACAACTGACACTGGACAAGAATTATCTCGTGGAAAGAGTTCTTATTTATGGAAATGGTATGCTTGTGTAGTAAATGTTAAACATGCACGATTAAGACTTGAAACGTTCTCAAGCATGCAATGTATTATTACATTACGGTATGTACCCGGTATGAACCCGGATAATTCTAACGCAGTGTAATGACAATTACATATTTCCAACGCGGAGGACACAGGTGCGAAGTTTGAAATTACTTTAAACAGTTTTTGTTTCATACACCCACAACATAAATGTGTGCGGGTTTGTTATTGATTTACCCTGTCGGTCGATAGGTCGGTTGGTCGGGCGATCGGTCGGTTGGTCGGTGGGTTGGTTGGTTGGTGGGTCGGTTGGTCGGGCGATCGGTCGGTTGGTCGGTGGGTCGGTTGGTCGGCCGATCTGTCGGTTGGTCGGTGGGTCGGTTGGTCTATCACTCTGCACATGTGCAATTAGTTTTGCAGCTACTCTCTTAGATTGCTGTCTTTCATCATGAGACATGAGGGAAATTGTTTATACATGCACCATTGAACATTGTACTTCGGTCGTGAACTTGTACCTCAGAAGAGCAAGACGTTATATTTGTGTATATCACACATTCTTTTCACAGTTATGAGCCCTTGAAGTAATTTGGAAACTAACATTATTGTTAACGTGAAGTGTTTATCGCAAGCAGTTTTAAATGAAAAGAAAACTTGATAAAAGTATTTTTGTGAATGCAACACTATTATTTGAAGGGTTAAGTGCCATTTTACTTCGGTAATTGTTTCCATAAATCAACGTGAAACGTTTGTCTTTGTGTTGAATCAATGTGAAGTAGCGAAATATTATATTAATTTTACTAATGGACCAATTTTACAACTGCTTGGACTGGGTAACTGCGGAGTATTCGTCATATTCAATGACTGTTCTAGTTTTAGTATACATGTAAAACACAACAGGGCTATACTGTACTGTTGTATATGTACTAGATATGTCCATTGACTATCATCTAATTTACGGGAACGCATAAAGATGTATCTTAACCCGTTTGCTAAAAACATTTTAACACGTCCATAACGTTTTAAATATCTTAACATTACGTTGATTCTTTGTGGTATATTACAACCGTTAACTTAACGTGTCTCTGTGAGAATGTTTAATCGTATCAGAGTGTAATATTGATGTTTATAGCTAAGCCCTGTTTATTGTTCTGAAGAAGTTATTATCTTGAGGACAAAACCTGACATAGGTCGTCAACAGGTAGACAGGTCGTCGACAGGTAGACAGGTCGACAAAAGGGAAACAGGTCGACAAAAAGTAGAAAGGTGGACAGCAGGTAGACAGGTCAAAACAGGTAGACAGGTCGATTACAGCGACGGAAAAATATGAATGGTTACTATCAACCTTGTTTAAAAATATATTTATCCATTTTCGTGCACGAAAGTCATGTGTACACATATGCAGATGGCTTAGAACTGACTTTACACGAGCCTTTCTTTGCCTGCTTACAAAAGGTATATTGTCAATAAAAGACTCTTAGTATTTTTTAAATATTTTATATTATTGGCCTTGTTCCTCAATAATCCATGTTTTACGAAACGGCTGCTTGCTGTGTTTTCATATTCGCTGACACAAGTACTTGTTTGATCAATGGCGACATATTTTACAATAATAAAACGAGTAAATACATCGTATTGGCAGTAATACTACGGTTATAGCGTATATGCCTACGCCATGTTGAATCTACGATAGGTTCGCATCATTGCGTTAGGAAAAATGCGGATTCAAACCTCGTTACACTCTCGTTTGTCGTTAAAATTTGTATTGCTTGCTGATATTGTCCGAAACATACCATGCGTGGTTTTACTTGTTTCGTCTTTAAAGACACGTATTTGTATATGTAACCGGATAGTAAACGAGCACTCTATAAGTGGGTATTGTTATTGAAATTATGTGCACACTACCAGTATGTACGGGCACACTATAAGTGTGTTTTGTTATTGAAATTAGGTGCAAACTAATATGTGTTTTATGTTTGCAGATTTTGCATTCCTTGACCACATCGCTTTGTCTATGGGTCTTAGGGAAGACTCGCTTCATGATGAACACTATACGCGTACTTCGAAAAACACGACCATTGCGGAGAAGTTGCTGAATCCTCCACGCGAAATACAATTTGTACGGCTTACGTGGAGTAATGCTAGTGCGATATTGTGCGAGATTATGATATACCGACAAGCAGGTAATGTTTTTAATGATGATTGTTAATTGCATGTTTCCTTAAAATAACAGCGCATTAAATGGACACTGTAACTGCTCCGGTGATTTCATATAACAAAGGCGTATTCAAAATTTTGACAAAATTATTCGTATTTAGTTTAATGTTGTCCTGTCTTTTTACGTTGATAAATATCATACCTACTTCACATAAAAAGGTGTGTAAGCAAAATATAATGTATTCATATAATATTGGTTACTGAATAACTGCAAACATTAGATGTTAATGAAAATAAACTTATTCATCTCTTAGAATCAATGAACAAATATATTCTAATATATAACATGTATGTATTGGAAACCTTGAACCAATATGTAAACAATTGACACACATTTACTCATTTTCTTATTTAAACTATTAATATATCGTGAAATTGCTCAGTTGCAGTCATTCGTGTATCCTCCATTGAAGTATTGCTCATCTAAAATATAATATTGGTTTCAGTGGTTTCGTTTTATATCTTGTAAAAACTTGCATATATTGTGTTTCGTAGGATTATCATCCAATCGTGTCCGTTCAAGTAAATAGAAGTATTTGAAAAATATTGTACAGTTTTTTTAACTTAAGACCACACTATTTACATATGCTAACTATCAAATCATGAAAACATCACACTGATTTGTTGTCAGATTGCCCCCTCGGAAGTTACAGCGTAAACTGTTCCAAGACATGCCATTGCCTTGTGGGCCCATGTGACAGTATTACGGGTGCATGTGGAAAAGGGCTCTGTGAAGACGGATGGAAAGGAATAGCGTGTAATGAAAGTAAGTTTTTAAAGGTTAATATTAAAACAAAACACAAACATAACACACATATCTCATACATGTAAAATAAGAAAGAATGTATAACGTCCGCATATTAAACTCATGTACATGTGCAAGTACATGTGCAAAGATATGTATGGACATATATTATGTACATTGATATCGGTATTGATTTGAATTAATGATGAATATACTAATTGAATTCACGTTAACAGTGGTAATTGCTATCACATAATTGCACAGTGAAGACAAAGCAAAAGGTACACAGACACGCGTCAAGATACATGTAAATAATAGCATTCTTTCTCACAAAAGGTGATTATATATATATTTCTTAAATGGCTTACCTTTAATACACACGAGTTTGGCCTACTCAAACCTTTTGAGCCAAGATGCCTGTCAGACGAAGGCTCGAGGGTACATATTTAATCCACCAGGCATTGGATAATTTGAACTCTGCATGTTGATAAAAACGTTATTTTAACATCAAGAGTATTTAAAATCCGAACTTTTGCTTATCCGACATCATATTCGTATGCTGCCTTTCAAATGAAATTACGTTGACAATTCGTAATACAAACAGACGAAATCAATGAATGTCTGTCATATGTCCTGTTCAGAACACTCTGCCATCGTACTACTTCGACAATATGACATTTCAATGAGCATCTCATAGTGAGCTTGTGTTTCCTAGCTTGCTACCCCTACTGTAGCACATATGAACATGACATCATATTGAAATTAATCTGACGCCATTTCGGCTCAATATTGTTAAATGAAGTTGACGTTATATGTTTAGTTATGATCCATTGATCTTACTCAGAAGCTCTTGTTAACGTATTTCTAAGAAAACCGAGTGGAGAAAAGACAAATATAGCTATGATTGAATATCTTAAACTTAAAATAAATACAAATATCATGTTGGCATCGAAGTAATATTTCCATCACAATTTCCTCTCAACATGAACCCTCTAAAGCTTATAGATACATGATATCGAGGCTATCGTGCTTCGCACAAGTGAAATAATTCCTAACCATCATTAATACTAACCATTCGTAAGTGGACAAACAACTACGAAAGAAAGATATGTGTCTCGTTCTGAGAAAACTGGTCAAAATGCTTATGCGTAAATTGTCATCCCA
>VMBQ01002215.1:0-51894 GCA_007657795.1 Dreissena rostriformis
TTTTAGCCATTACGTGGGGAAAATATCGACAATGCACAATCATTACTTACTTTGCTAAAAGTTGTACAAAACGGTGAATGTCGATGCATACTTTTGCTTTCTGTGGCAATAGTTCTCATGACTGAATTTAAAAGCGCATTTCGACGGTATTTTCCTCAGATAACGACATATAATAAATCATTGTACATTCCCTGTTTCCCTGTAAATATTATTCTATTAACACTTTTATATTGACACAAATATAATGAACAAAATATAAACAAAATTCTCAAACTTAATTGTTCGATCGTGCCTCTATTCGAACTCACGACTACAAACATCGCATTCAAGTGTGACTATAAGGACGTTCACAATGTGTTCACAAGGTTTCACTTAAGACATGTACACAACTGTCCTGCCCACTGGCACCCACACATGTTTTGACATAGACGAATACCCTTTATATTCGACAGTGGACAACAAGACAAAGTGCCATTATTCACCAAGTAGTAAAAGAGGACTTAAAAACCCTTTTTCTTTCCTATAATTGTGAAGCGTCGTGAGAAAACCGGGCAAAATGCATGTGCGTAAATTGTCATCCCAGATTAGCCTGTGCAGTCCGCACAGGCTAATCAGGGACGACAATTTCCGCTTTTATGGTATTTATTGTTTAAATGATGTCTCTACTTAGCAAAAATCTAGTTTAGGCGGAAATCGTCGTCCCTGATTAGCCTGTGCGGACTGCACAGGCTAATCTGGGATAACAATTTACGCACATGCATTTTGCCCGGTTTTCTCACGACGCTCCACATATATTGTTAAGAGGAAACCATAATGCAGCCAAACTCGTCGCAGCCAACGCTCCTTGCTTCACAGTCATGTTCACAAAAAGGTCACCCAAATGTGACAGTTTGAAATATCTACCCAGAGGTTACCGATGAATTAAAATCACAAGCTCTGAGACATACGAACGTACGAACGGACAGACGGACAAGTGCAATACTTATTATCCCCCACTTCGTGAAAGCATAAACATGTGACTTCTAGGAAGTTCACTATAGCGTTATAAAGAAAACTGGCCCGTCCCCTATCGGGCATATTTTCAACGGACCGGAATCAGATTCGAACTAGGGCGATACATAATTACACTTAATGTTCTGGGGTCGTATTCCAGAAACATCTTAAGTCATTTCTTAAATATTTTTACTTAAGTACACAATTACAATGTTTTGTATTTCTTTATTAAATAAAGGCATGCATGTTGTTTTTTTTCCTTAAATAGCATTGACATAATGATGATATTTTGATGTTATTTTCGATGCCTAACTATTGCAGTATGAAACGAAACACTTAATAAAAATTCGCAATTTAAGGATAAAAATAAAATTTGACTTAAGATGCTTCTGGAATACCACCCCAGAGTAATTTTAATTATGATATGGCAAAAATATGTCTTTTAGAACGTTCATAGGCTTTTTCTGTAATGTGCCTTAGTTACCATGTTTTTGACCCCATCGGACCCAATTTTGACTTCAGTCGAGATATCACAAGGACAAATGTTTAAAACACGATTCATGAATATTAGGCCATAAATATGGCGTCAAGAGTGTTCACTGGGTAAATGTTGATGACGGACGACGCTCGACGGATGAAATGTAATCGGATGCTAAAGATCGCAAATTAAGCGATTTCCCGAAGGAAAAAACATTTAAAGATAAAAATCGTACTACATTAGGCTTGAATTAATAACCATTTAAGTTACTTGACATTTGTGTACAAAAACTCACCTTTAATCACTCACAGTGTTTAATTGTTTTATGTTGTGAATAAATCGACGTTTTTAACGTTACTTAGAATGTACATAAACTGAACACATATTCCCAATTACAGAATCGATTAAATTACGAATAATGTGTTATTCACAAAACCATCGGTTTTGCTAACAAGAAATCGTTATTTATCAGTATTCATTCTCCCTTAAGCGCGTTACGTCGCTGTTATAGAGCAATCCAAATATGTTTAGCCTGCCTTATTGAAATTAATAATTAAACGAACATATGGGGCAACAGGTTTTATTGCAGAAGAGTTATGCAAGAAATAGAGGACATTTTGTTTGCATTGCATATTTTCGGTCACGCAAGCGCTCGTAAAAAATATTAATTTTCTCACTTTATTAAGAAAAACAAATCGATCAACGCGATAGCAAACACATGTTGTTTTTATTTAACGTTGTTTATTGTTATTTTCATACTAATAGTTTTATGACATTTTGACGTGTACAATAATCTCATTGATGCGTACTGCAGAAAATGGTTTAATAAACCAACATGCGCGCTCAAATGTTGGATTTCAATGAATATTTACCGTAATTTTAAAACGATATTGTTTGGACTGCTACTTACGGAATACCGTTGGGGCCATCGTGGTTACACATCAAAATCCAGAGGGCGACAATGCGATAGTACGATGGCGACAATGCGATAGTACGGTGGCGACAATGCAATAGTACGTTGGCGACAATGCGACAATACGATGGCGACAGTGCGATAGTACGATGGCGACAATGCGATAATACGATGACGACAGTACGGCAACGCGATAGTACGATGGCGACAATGCGATAGTCATATTGTATAAGTTATTCGATTAACGTAAATCGTACAACGTGAATTAAGTCACACAATCTAAACCCCATCCTATCATCACAAACAGGCGATCCTATTTTCGTTTTCCAATGTTCATTCAATACTGTTAAATAGCTCAACTACCTAACGCGTAATCTGGAATAAAAATCCAACAAAAACTGAATGCGATTCTTACACTCGGGGGACTGATTATTGCATTTAAAACGTGGAACGCCAATTTCCCCGCAGAATATGTTTCTCGATAGTTTCTCATTGTAACACAGTTATGCTCCCATCTCTTATCAGGCAAACTCAATTTCAAAGCGCCAGAATTAATTGTACATGAAATAACGTCAGCAATAAAGAACTCACTGCATGTAATTAGTTTATAAGTAATTACGATCGACAACCGTTAGCTGCGAAAGTCTGCTGTGGCATTTGTTACAGGTTCAGGTATATATGTGAATATATATATAGGAATCATCATCTTCATCACGTTAATCATCTTCCATTATTTCTCATAATCTTTCATCAACAATCATCATCATAATCAACAACAACAATAACAACAATATCATCCATAACAACACCAACATCATCATCATCTTTTTCTACAGAACATCAGTAAATAGGATTGTTTTCATCATTATCATCGTCATGTTCATCCTCGTCATCATCCCTATGTTCATCCTCGTTATCATCCTCATGTTCATCCTGTGACCCCGTTATCATCCTCATGTTCATTCTCATGTTCATCCTGTGACCCCGTTATCATCCTCATTTTCATCCTCATGTTCATCCTGTGACCCCGTTATTATCCTCATGTTCATCCTCGTTATCATCCTCATGTTCATCCTCGTTATCATCCTCATGTTCATCCTCGTTATCATCCTCATGTTCATCCTCGTTATCATCCTCATGTTCATCCTCGTTATCATCCTNTGTCCCTGATAAGCTTGTGCGGACTGCAAAGGCTCAACCGGGACGATACATGACGCACTTGCATTAAGTCCTGTTTTCCCAGAACGAGGTTCAAATAATTGGCCGATGTCCACTAGGTCCACTAGTATCAGAACATTTTGGAGTAACCGGTTCAACAGCGGCTCACAACACAAAGGGCGAACTAAGTGTGCCCTCAACTATCAATGCTTGTATTCATACAAATACCTACGTCTATCCACATGTAGCAGATTGAATTTCTCTACTGATTTGGATAAATGTTCAATCCGTTTTTCAATACAACAAATCGATCACTTACGTGTATATCGTCTGATACTTCCCTAAATATGAGTTTTGGCCATTTTTTATAACAATATTCTAATCTCAATAGAACCTTGTGAGCGAACTTAAGAAATTATCCCAATATGCAGTAACTACGCTATTCTGAAAATTACTTAAAAAAAGGAGACTACATAAATTGTAATTATAACATTGTAACAGTAACTGTACATGAAATTGAAATAGATCGCATTTGACCAATAAACATGATTAATAACACTAATTTGAGCAAAATTAGTACGATTTACAAAGGAAATCCATTCAGATAAAAGGATCGGTTTTATGATACTTTTATCATTCCGAACTTTCAACAATATGTCTACGAAGGTTACATTAAAGAATATCGATTCGTCGATATGCTAATTCCGCCACCGTCTAAGCCCTCTCTGAATATATTAGCACGAACAGTAAACACCGCGAAATTAAACCACGACAGTTAGATCTCTATCGAATAATATAACGTGCTGTACGATTTTAGCGTGAGGCCAAAAAGAAAATGCCTTTTGTTTCAACTAATAACATCAACAGAATTAAAGTGTAGAAAGGTCGGCAAGGAAGGTTGTGTGTGCCTTTACTTTTTAAACAGTCCCCACTTTAATAAGAATATGCGCTGCTATGCAGATTTCTTCCCAATCTCGATTTGACATTTTGTTTAAGTTATAAGTTTTTAATTATTTGTTAAGTTAATTTAACGAATACGAATGTGGCAAACATTATCACAAGCTCAATAATAAATTTCGCTAATATGATCGAATGTAGTAAAAATGATCGAAAACTCATACCGGAATACCAAAAACATGTTTAGGGTTGGCACAAAAAATAGGCTCGATCGGGTTAGTGGAAACAAACAACTTGTTATTATACGCCGTATATTAACACAATACATGTATTATGGAAGCGCCTAAGTAGCATCGTGTGTTCGCTTAAAGGTTGAGAAATAATAATAACCTTTACAATGTGTTTACTGTAAAAACAGTGACATTTTAGGTACATGACTATCAGCCGCTTTCTAAAATTACATTAATGAAATGGGGTTTAATGCATGTGCGTGAAATGTTGTGCCAGATTAGCCTGTGCAGTCCGCACAGGCTAATTAGGGACGGCACTTTCTGCATAAACTGGATCATTGCTAAGAAGACACTTTCTTTAAACCAAAAAATATCCTAAAAGCGGAAAGAGTCCTCCCTGATAAGCCTTTACGGAATGCACAAGCTAATCTGGGACGACACTGTACACACATGCATTAAACCCCCTTTTCACAGAGTGCGACTCATTATTAATCTGAAATATTCCAAATCAAGTATAGAGCATTCACTGTAAAGGGTAAAGGAGCACCATCTTATAAATATGACGTTGGGTGCGACTTTGGTGCTTCTTTTCTAACTAAAGGGATTAAATCTAAAATACGGTCATACACAAAAGAAGCGTTATATTTTCGAACCAGAAGACCAGAATCCTGCTAGACGTGCTACACAATCCACATTAAGGGCTGTTTGTTAAACATGCATGCCCCCAAAATGGGCTGCAGTTGTAGTGGCAGCTATTGTGTGACCTTGACCTTTGACCTAGTGACCTGAAAATCAATAGGGGTCATCTGCCGGTCATGACCAATGTCCCTATGAAGATTCGTGATCGCAGGCCTAAGCGTTCTTGGGTTATCATCTGTAAACCATTTTACTGCTTCAGGTATTGTTACCTTGACCTTTGACCTAGTGACCTGAAAATCAATAGGGGTCATCTGCCAGTCATGACCAATGTCCCTATGAAGTTTCGTGATCCAAGGCCTAAGCGTTCTTGAGTTATCATCCGGAAACCATTTTACTGCTTCAGGTCACTGTGACCTTGATCTTTTACGAAGTGACCTGAAAATCAATAGGGGTCATCTGCCGGTCATGAACAATGTCCCTATGAAGTTTCGTGATCCCAGGCCTAAGCGTTCTTGAGTTATCATCCGAAAACCATGTGGTGAACAGACCGACGGACCGACCGACGGACCGACATGTTCAAAATAATATACCCCCTCTTCTTTGAAGGGGGGGGGGCATAAAAATCACCAGAGAGAAGAGATGAAACGCGAACACGCCGCGAGGTGTGCATCCTAAATAGGACATGTTCATGAATATAGTTACAAACACTACTCACACGTAGAGGAGAGGAATGTTGTTTAAGTTAAGCCCCGGGCTTTGTTTTTATTTCCTCGTCGAAATGTTATGAGGATCGGCTACAAGAACGCATTCCACCAGACTGGAAACATTGGCATTAGCCATAGTCAAACTTGACGTAGACATCATCTAGATACAACTTGTGACCAAGTTTGGTGAAGATCGGATACAATTTTGGGACAGACCAACATAGTGACTCCTATATAGCCCCATTAGCAATGGTAATGAGCCAGGGGTATAATAAAATGCAATGCGAATGAAATGTCGTTTTTTAATTTAACAAACGAAAGTAAAAATAAGTTTTGTGCATTATACACAATAGTTGATGCAACCGTAAGGTCACTCAAAGCGAACTTATAGCCGTGAAGCTGTGGTAAACTTCAATTAGTTTGAATTGAAACGAAGCGAGAGCTCATGCATTGCTCATGTTTCAAAATACTTTTATCTCTTCTTTTCAGATGTAATCTGTTTAATACCGGTTAGCTCAAGACAAAAACGGGTATCTAATCTGTAGAAAACAACGCGCTTTGCATACAATATATCTGATTTCACTGAAGTATCTTGCTTCACAATTTCGGGTTTAACAAGCTCATTCATGATTATATGAAAGATATGTATATAAGTTCAAAATGTATAAATCACACATTTGTATTGTGTACTAAACAGTAAATATCATTGTAATCTAAATTAATACCACCGTAGCTAAACGTAATTTAAAAGCCAACACTTTGCTCTAACAATTTAAGGAGTAAATCATTATAACACTTCTATGTGACCGCTTAGCAACTGTTGTAATCGATTAAACTAATCGCTACACTGACATCTTCTCTAAAGCAAGTATGTCGGCACGCGCCNATTTGAAACATACAGATCATTATCACTTATATTTCAAAATTACAAAATGCAATTGTAAGTTAACATTGTCGTACGGTCTTTGATAAAATATAGAAAACAACGCGCTTAGCATAACATATATCTGATTTCACTGAAGTATCTTGCTTCACAATTTCGGGTTAAACAAGCTCATTCATGATTATATGATAGATATGTATATAAGTTCAAAATGTATAAATCACACATTTGTATTGTGTACTAAACAGTTAATACCATTGTAATCTAAATTAATACCACCGTAGCTAAACGTAATTTAAAAGCCAACACTTTGCTCTAACAATTTAAGGAGTAAATCATTATAACACTTCTATGTGACCGCTTAGCAACTGTTTTAATCGATTAAACTAATCGCTACACTGACATCGTCTCTAAAGCAAGCAGGTCGGCACGCGCCGGCTAACATCTGCGTCTTTGTGTCGTCTGCTGAACAGTGCGTTTTCATCGTTTCACTTAGTGTTCGGAATTCGTGTCAAATCAGTAACGTTAAAAAAACAGACAAAATACAACTTGAAAACAAATTTAAATCGACGAATAGAAACACGTAAATATGACTAAATTAAAAATTAAATGTGTCGATTTGTTTATCAAATTAGGGCCTTGTACCATATACGAACTTACTACAACGAAACCAAGTTGGATCATTGTAAACCAGGCGTTATTTAAAAAGCAATGCTTTTTGTCTCAATAATTACTCCAATGTACGTAAATCTATGTAAATTAAACTTAATTTTGTAAAAAGTACTTCTTCCACAACACTATATCTTTTATAAGAGAACGCGTTAAAGATAGCTCTCGTTTGCTTGATAACTCGGTATTGAAAAAACTAAACTAACACCGATTATTTGTTCAGATAAATGTCAATAAATCTCCTAAATAAAATATCTTCATTCTTTTGTGGTAACAATGTGTTATCTGGTGTATTTTTAGAGTACAGATAACAGACAGGTGCTTTTCATACAAATCACGTAAAATATACTCATTGTTAATTGGTTTGCCTACTTCATTTACTTCGTTAATTACATTAACGTTCGTCTTAAAATTAACAAAGGCACCTGTCTAAACCTTGCAAATATATAAGACTTGTTTTTTTTGGTCTAAAATATAGTTACATCTTGGTATCAAATTGTTCTTTTGTTGAATGAGTTTATTCTCTAAAAAATATGACTTCCGAGTAATATGACCTGCCTCAAAACATCGACTGATATAACAACTTCATGTTGAACTGATTTAAAACATAAATCATGCAACGTTAAATCAGACAGAAATCCATGCAGCGGTATGATAAATCAGGGTGTAAGCCTATCCCAGCTTATAACAACTGCGCACATTTTGTACTGTGAATCCGATTACGGCAGTTATAAGTAAGCGTCAATAAACCGATTAGGCGGAACATGAGATGTCTTTATAACATCATATTATGAATTTGATTTAAAGAAAACAGATCGATATTCCGGTCCCAGTTTTTATTTATGTTTTGTCAATATTTACGTCTTAAAATGTGACTCGGTATACCCCTATCCCACTAAGCAAGTCCTGACTCATTGACAAAGCTGAACAAAAGACGCATTAAAAAGGACAAAATTAATCAGCAAGTAAGTAAACATCTGTGCATGAATGAATAAATCGAATTGCTGTTGTCAAATGGTCTTTGAACATCAATAGCTTCTAAAACAATATTTGAAACGCCTGTTTATACAGGATAAAAACCACTCATCAAAAACTAGATTTTTTTTTGGTAAAAACGGAGTCGATTGCTTTTTTAATCATAAAGTTACTTTATAGAATAGTACGGAAAGTGCGGTTTTCTTTTTGTGTTTCGGCAAAAAAATACAAATCAAATCGGAGTGTCTAGACCATTTTACATGTTTCAAGTACATAACAAATACTTATAATATATAGAAATTGTTGCGTGTGTTATGATTATAGAAAGGAGCTATAAGGCACACATATGAGTCTCGTTCTGGTGGAAACTGAGCTCAATGCATGTGCGTAAAGTGTCACCCGAGATTAGTCTATGCAGTCCACACAGGCTAATCATGGATGACACTTTCCGCCTACACTGGATTTTTGTTAAGAAGAGACTTCCTTTAAAGAAATATTCCATAAAAGCGGAAAGATTCGTCCCTGGTTAGCCTGTTCGGACTGCACAGGCTAATCTGGTTTGACAATTTACGCACGTGCATTGATCCCAGTTTTCCCAGAACGAGGCTTATAGTGCGCCCAATATCGTTCCCCATTACCGATCTGAGTCGAGGAAGAATTCGTGTATGACCCAGCGTTTTGGCACACGCGATTTTATCATTAATCACAGAAAAAATCAACACAAATTGCTGGGCCTAATTGTGTTTAGCTGTTTCCACGCGAGGCTGGCTGGCTCTCCTGAAGAATGATTATGCGAAATACTCCCCTGGCATGCTATGGAATAACGGCATTAACGGAATCGACCAAGGCTCCGGATTGCATACAAACGGGTTTCTTATATGTAATGGTGTCCATTTTGGACGCATAATGGGTACATGGTGTTGGCTTTTAGATTGCGAATGTTCGTGTAAAGAAATAAGGTAAATTATTGACAACAAAAAATATTTAGACATTATCATTCGCGTGGAAGATTGGCTTAACCCAGAAATTCTGTAACGCATCGGAATTGCTTAGTACCAGCCACTATATATGCTGGGCAAAGCATCTTTACAGCCAACAATTAATGAGTATGAGCCGCGCTCTATGAAAAGGGTGCTTAATGCTTGTGCTTTAAGCGTTGTCCAAAATTAGGCTGTGCAGTCCGCACAGGCTAATCAGGGACGACACTTTCCGCTTGTATTGTATTTTTCGTTTAAATGAAGTTTCTTCTTTTGAAGCGAAAATCCAGTTTAGGCGGAAATTGTCGTCCCTGATTAGCCTATGCGGACTGCACAGGTTCATCTGGGATGACACTTTACGCACATGCATTAAGCCCCGTTTTTTTCACAGCGCGGTAAGTATACATGCATTTTATCTTCACCATCGCGCATAGAGAAGCATATTTAACAGGTTGGTGACACGGCTAAAAGTTCAACATCGAATGTTTTCCTTCACATGTGTATGCGCGTGCTCGTAAATGTAACACTTTCAGAATTCTTATACATGCGACAGAAGTAATAATAATTAATTTTCCAACTTTTATGAACATGACTGCACGTGCTATTGTATAAACAACAACTCACAGTTTCTTGAATCTATATAAGATTACTAGAAGTACACATTAAACACAGAGAGTCAGACATTTACTATTTATGTTAAATGTGCAGAGCACATAACTAAGGCAGTTAATATTCACAGTCGGACTTCTTTTTACAACTAGCAGCTGATCTCTGTCAATGTACTTATTTTCCGTTTTTTAACTTCAACAATGGAAGTATTTATTGTTCTATGGCATAGGCCTGTTTTTAATGGAAGAAACAGGTTGATGAAGACAGTTGACTTGACAAAAAAACAAAAAACGAAATTATTTTTTCGGATCGCAACATTTATATACTTATTTTTCAAATGCATGCACTACGATCTGTATCAAATAGAGCTTGTCAAAATCGTGAAGAAGGATACCACCGACGCCTATGCTGATTCCAGTATTCAACTATAACTCCGTAACGGGGAGCATCGTTAAGCGCTAGTAAAACATTTAAAGTGAATATCAATTTGGAACACTCAGATACAGAATGGAGCGAGTCAAACGGTTGGCGTTTCAAATGTTGTAACTTTCGACATGCCGATTAAAAAAAAGAAATAAACATTTTGGGGTGGATGTTTTTTATTGAAGCGGGCGGGTATGATTGAACATTGATTTTCTCCAGCCTTACAGAAACGCGATGGAGTTCGTTGTATGGGAAGAACCAGTACTAAACGGATCATTTGAACGCTCAACATTCATTGCGATCGAACTAGCGACATCATCGACAACATTTCAAATACGACATGGGGACTGCTTTTATATGTTAATGTCCATACATAACTAGTGACGTCGCACATACACGTCGCCGAAGAAACGTGTGTTAGCGTTGAGAATAAATTTAAAAACGCATACATGTGACTATGTTAATGCGGCATACTTTTGTCAAAATAAGTACGAAGGAATTGTTAAGGTTCCCAGATATGTTCATGTAATGAATTTATGGCAAATAACCTCCTCTGGGTTGAAACGTGTGTGATTGCTATATATATATATATATACACTAATATAGACATAGTTTCTCCGATACCCTCAAATAACCATGTAAATGCGTCAAAAAATACAAGGAACAATGCATTAAAGGTACGTTTTTAGCATATACAGTTTTTATGTACTTTTTTCTACATTCTAGCATGGTTTAATGTACGTATTTATCAGAGTAAATACTGTTTTGGCTCAGTTAACATTTTTTAATTTGAAACAAGGACTCATTTTGTCGGTTTTCTATAAATGAGAAAAATTTAATGTACTTTGAAATAAAATAAATTTTAAAATATTTTTTAGACTATGACATTACAGACGCATAAAAGAGTTATGTTTACATTTAAATAGCTTTTCATTAACTCATGATGTGAATTCAAATGATAAACCTACCGACAATGCCACAATGGAACAAGTAATGTTATTATTTGGTATTATCTATAAAAACAAAACCTATATCCGATACCAGATTATTCAATTCATTTTGAAACTGTGGAATTAAACAAAAATAACCATTGTATAGAATTGATACAAATTGGTTAATATATCTTGAACTATGGGCCTTTGTCTTAAAATGTCTTCTATTGTTTACCAACATAAAGTACTCAGTCATAATTCACGCGATCGTGCAGTTACTGGCACGTGCATTATCTATTTACAATATGACCATTATACTGTGCATACAGAGTATTATTTCACGTATTATTAGATCAACGTTATTTTAAAGGGACTGTAAACCACGAATGACGAAAAAAGAAAAGTTCTAAAATACCGTATTTTTTACAATTATTAGTTTATATTGATTAAAATATCAAGACTGGTATATTAAATTACTTGAAAAAAAGTTCTTTTTTTTTCAGTATATTCGGTAATAAAATTTCGCGATGTACTTTCGATTTCACAGGTGACATTACTATATACACTGTCACACACTATAAATTACGCAAGTAGATTGATCATTTTATAAATAAAATATAAACAATTCACTACGCATGCACAATTTGCATTCCTGGGTTTATCTCGTGACGATGATGATCAATCTACTGGCGTTATTTATAGTTAACTGGTAGTTACCTGGTAGACATACACAGTAAAAATAAATAAATAAAAAAATAAAGTAAAAATAAAAAACAACTTTTTTGTCAAGTAATTTTATATATCAGTCGTGATATTTTAAGATACATAAACTAATTATTGTAAAACATACGGTATTTTAGAACTTTTCTTTTTTCGTCATTATAACTAAATTTATAACACAAACGGACCCGTAGTTTTTTTGTTATTTGTCCCTATAACACAATACACAACCATACGTTTTGGATATAAACCTCTAAATGTAACCACACAATCGTAATTTTTCGAAATTACGACACTAGTTATACAACGATTTTACACCTGATATATGGAAACAAAAGCTCAAGGATAACAACGATTTTCGTCGGTAATGTGTCTAAGTTGAGAAAAAGTAAGAATGTTAAAATTTGAAGTCATGCAGCAAGATACTTTTTATAACATAATTTAGGACTTCATACCTGTTGTAGAAGCTGTAGTAGTTGTTTCGGTGTCTCTACGCAACACTCCTCCCCTTTTCCCGCTGTTCCCGGCTTCCGGACAAAATGATCCAACATCCGGTCTTCTTCGGGGCTGGGCCCCAGTCTAATCTCCGCGCACAACATGCAAAGTTCCTCTTTTTCTAGGATTTTATTGATCTGAGCACCGACTTTCGGCGGGTGCTCATGATTGCGTACATCCCATTTGATATTCGCGTAGAGCACCGAGAACACAATAATGAGCACTAGTGTAGACAGTATGGAAAACAGGGCCAGACCTTTGATGTAATTTCTTAACTGTTCAATCTGCCTCTCTAGACAATCCACTGTCTCAGACGTGCAATCTATCTTTCTTCCATTTCCATTCTTCGCCGGTGGAAGGAAATTTTCATTTTCCCTTTTTTCGGACATGTTCCCTTCCATTTTACTCCGAAAATTACTACAAAATACTACGATTCAATACACAAACTCACTCACACACGGTTCCGTATTCCGCTATATCACAGACTTTCTAAAAATAGCCGCACCCGCAACATCAACAAAACACAGATGATTCCTAACGTCAATCAACATGTGCGAGCTGATGTCTGTTCTCCGACGTAAACAAACAAATCCGAATGAAAGAAAACACTGAACGCACTGGGTATATACATACACCTACGTTAAACCAATGCTGAAATATATTAATCAGTTTTGTTAATCCAGTATTCCATTTAGTACAATGAATCACGACTTAGTATTTTCCAATACACATTACAATAAATAAGCTCCGTGCTCGCTCGCTGTATATACATTAAACTACTGTGTCTGTTAACTCAGATAGAGGGCATGTGAATACAAACGTCACGTGATTTGTTCGCCAATAGCGAGGAAGCGAGCGGTATTTACAAAAAGATTTTTCCAATACTATCAGAGTGCGTTCAACTCCCGTTGACACATTGCGCGGAAATTATGAATAAATTATAAGCAATCGGCTTTTTAGCATTGATGTTCGGGAAATACATAAGATATGCTTTAGTTCTTTTGCTTTTTTCCCTACTGGTACGAGAAAGAAAAAAGTTTGGTGATTTTGCTGTGATACTTAATGCTTATCACAAGGACTTATTTCTATTTATGTTTTATCACTTTTTTACAATTGAAATATTGGCAGAAAATCTAGTCACGATTTTTACTACATTATACACAATCGTACATGTGTGCATTTTACTCTCATTTATTGGATTTATTTAACAAAATAAACTAAATAACGACCGCTAACACTTAATTATCCGAGATATTTTTCACTGTTAAATCACATCGGCGTTAAAAAATACGAGTTGCGTTTACCTGCACGCTATGGTGTGTATTTACTTGATATACATGATCCGTTATTCATTCGCACTGATTTACTGATCACAGTTCGATATCTGATCGATAACTGCTTAATGTGAATCACTGTCTGGTATGCAGCTAAGGTTTAAAGTAAACAGATTTGTAGATCCGTTTTAGTTTTTATTTGGTTGAAAGCAAGATGAATCATTTTATTATAGTTTGATCGCTACTGCCGCTGCAAAAGTGGTTGCTTTTTTATTGCTACCATCGCTGATGCCTATGCTACTGCTGCTACGATAACTTCTACCACTACTGCTATTACTGCTATTACTACTTCTACTTTTTCTATAACAAAAACAACAATATAAGCAGCCGCTTCTACTTCTACTACTACTACTACTACTACTACTACTACTACTACTACTACTACTACTACTACTACTACTACAACTACTACTACTCCTACTACTGCTGCTGCTGCTGCTGCTACTGCTACTGCTGCTGCTGCTGCTACTGCTGCTCTTTCTGAAGCTACAGCTTTTACCGCTGATGTTGCTATTACTGCTTATTGTGGTGAATATACAACTACCAAGAGTAATACTACTACTAGCACTACGAAAACTTATGCTTTTTCTATCTTCGTAACGTACGTTTTTCATTAATGCACATTCATGTATACGGCGCAATAATTTTTTTTAATTCGGTAAGTAGCTGTCAACACATAATTTATTCTATTATTAACTTATAATATGAGAGTACACAGGAAACGGGTAACGTTACAATCCACTCTCTGTGCGGATTTCCTGTTATTAAGTATACCATCTTAAATGATTTGTAAGCAAATTTTATTTGAATATTTCATATATCCGCACACACATATACTAGAAATTAAACTCTCTATTTCCGCTTACCAAACAGTATTGTACTATACGTGTGAAAGAACATAAATCATGCACTTTTAACCGCATGTTAACTTGACCGACTCGCCCTGTATGAAAACAAATACGTTCTTATGATACTCTGCCTTTTTGTTATTACAATGAAACTAGTGGTACGTTAAACTGTGAGGGTTAAACATAATTCAATACGTGTGTGTGCTTGCCTTTGTAAATAACCATTGTTCATCTGACAATTTGTTAATGTAAATACAACAACATGTATACTAGTATTAAATTGACGTTTAATTAAAAATGTAAATAAAAAAATTAAACAAGTTTACATGTTTAACGATGTCACGTGTAAACTTTATACAGCGTCATTAAGGTGACAAGGGAAGCAACCCATGGATAAAAAGTCCACACAGTCCTCTCCCCTGAAGTAAAACGTATTTTATCTTACCGCTTCAATCGTATTAATTTGAAAGCTAATACTGTGTCTCTCAGTTATAATCCGTACAGCATTTTTTAATGTAAATGTTTTCATGGCTCTTGTGTGTCAAAGATAAGACGGATCCATTGTAAAAAAATAGGTATTTAAACATTTTTATCGAGGCTAATATACATATGGCTGCTTGGTGAAGACGTAACACACGCACGTAAAATTAGACTAATGATAAGATTGAAAATGCTTTTGTACACTAGAATTTATCAGCTGCATATTGTTTCACATTAAATATTCATTGTTAAACTAAAGTTAATGTTTTGTTCTGTATGATTTAGTTATTGTTTCTAACTGTATTGCATATTTATTTTCTCAAATCATTATCTTATTTAGTGGTACATGTATTTAGAAACCCTGTTTACGAAACCGCCAGTATTTTATACTTAAGTTATACGGGAACAGCTATTGCATTGTTAAGTCATAGAACTACCGACAATGAGTCTTTTTATTATATTGTTTTGCACTCATTGGTCGCATCCGTTTCTAACATAAACATAATTAAATATATTTCTTACAAACGAAATGGATTTCACTGAAATGAAAGTCGTTTATTTCAAAGAACGCGTGCTATTTGATCATGCATTGAATTATTTTCGATGAACATGGACGTTTATTAATGTGTAAATGTTAATATGAATAATTATACAATTATCCGCGTTCTGGGAAAACTGGGCTTAATGCATATGCCTCAAGTGTCGTCCCAGCATTCCGCACAGGTTTACCAGGGACGTCACTGGCCGTTTTTATGGAATGTTTTATCTAAAAAAAAGTATCCTCTGCGGACTTCAAAGGCTAATCTGGGACGACACTTTACCCTCATGAATTAAACCTGGCGCGACTTAAATAATTCTAACCCCTCATTCATCAGACAAAGAACACAGCAATCGTTAACAAGTGTCATTAATAACGCACAAAGTCCCTTATCTGTGCATAGCATAATAAACTATAGTTACCATTTTAATTGCATTTAGCTATTTGTCACATCTGAAAAAATATATATCCTCATAAAGTGTTTTTCACTGAATTTTATTTTATTGGTATGATACATAGCAATTCTTCGCACATTCAAGACAACTGAAAGGTCAATTACCCTATTCAAGATCGAACATGCTATACATACAAAATAACTTTAAGTCCCTCAACTGGTGACCATTTCACATGAGAGTAAATCAAATAATGTTGTGTCACGTCTTCAAAATAAGAAATGGACTTTCTCCAGATTACATGAGTGAATACTTTGTTTCCCAAGATTCTATGCATAATTACAGCACTAGGCTTAGTAAAAAAGGTGGGTATTGTTTACCCAAGGTCAAATGCCATGGATCAAAATCTTTTTCTTTTAATAGCATCAAACTCTGGAACTCTTTACCTGAGTCACTCACAGAGGTCAACAGGTTAGAAGGCTTTAAGGTTGCCATTAAAAGTCGTTTAATGAATAATATTTAAAATTTTATATATTTGTATTTTTACCTTTTTTATAAGCGATATTAGCTTCGGCTAAGGTTTTTATTTTTAATAATTATTAGTTCATACTTCATAACATAAATTTTAGCAAGCGTGATACATTTAATTTAGATCATTCATTATACCACATATCATCAAATTACAACTGTCAATATATTTACTATATATTTATTTGTTGCAATATTTGATAATATTATCAATTGATCTTAGATACCAGCTCCTGTGATATTTTCTGAGCACTACTGTGATAATTAGTTTGATCTCATTTGAACGGTGATATAAATATTTTATTTCATTACATAATTATTTTTAATATGAACATAGTTATGTTTAATGGTCTGCCTCTTTTTGTCATGCCACCAATAATAAGGACCACAATGGAAATAAGGGCTTGCCCTTTTTTGTGTTATCCTTGGTTTGGTTAGCATGTCATAGTTTATTGTGCATGATATAGTTTTTAATAATTGCGTATTATTTTATTCTATGTTATGTTGTGAACTATGTATATGCTTCCTATGCCGAAATAAATCTATGTATCTTTCTATCTATCTATACGAAGATGATTAATATAAAAACAACATTTCAGACAAATGTACGGCTACTCATGCTCGTTGCCTGTGAGAGGTAAACACCGGTTAGACAAAAAACCTGAAATAAAACAATCCGTGGTGGAATATCTCAAATATTTTTCTAGGAATATATGATATATCAGTTTGTTTGGTATATTTTACACGGTAATTAAATAATCAAATCGTTGTTTCACATGCTCCATTCTACTTGGGTGATTATATACACTCAAAGGCACTTCAAACACAATGCGTTCATTCTGTTTATTTCTAAACAAAAAACGTCTCGAGATATGAACTTAAAATATTGCACATTGTTGCTTAAAAACATTGTCAATAACGATGGAATAACATCGTTCTTCCACAACTGTCTGATACTTCTGGATCACTTGTGGATTTGTTTCCTCGTGCTTCACGTGCAAATATAAGAATGCGAACAATATTGATTTTCTTTTGCATATTCATCTTTTCTTGACAATATGATGGAACAAATATATTCGTCTTGATATTTTCAAAAAAATCCTGTTTGTGCCAAAAGACGATTGTTGACTGGACAATCAAACAGTCAGTCATGTAGTTGAACACAAGCTCGTGCCGCACGTACACCACATGCATTACACATGTTTTACATCACTCATGTAGGCAATTTTCTCTGCCATCAATATAACTCAATGCAAATTTTATAAAACATTTTTTGAGACGAGTTGAACATAAGCGTAAAGACGCAGCCGTCAATCGTGTATAGCCTACGGGAACTGGCATGGACCCGTATTCGACAACGAATGAAAATTTCATCGGCATTCAACGGATATTATAAGCTCTCGGCGAGGAAACACGTACAAGTATGTCATCAGTGCAACTTCTTGATGGGTCGCGCTATGAGAAAATGGGGTTTAATGCATGTGCGTAAAGTGTCGTTCCCAGATTAGCCTCAGCATTCCGCACAAGCTTATCAGGGACGACACTTTTCGCTGTTATGATATGTTTCTCTTAAAGAAAGTCTCTTCTAAGCTTAACATCCAGTTTATGCGGAAAGTGTCGAATCCGATTAGTCAAATCTGGGACGACACTTACCACACATGCATTAAGCCCTGATTTCTCAGTACGTTGCTCAAATGATAGCGAGTAACCAGCGGTGGAAACTTATTAAGTGTTCGATCGAGATGAACGGTGTTATTAATAATTTTCACTGTATGTGAATATGTGAAGGTTGTGTCATTTTGTGACTTTATTATTTTGGTGATATCTTGCTTGTTAATAGATAATTCATCAAACCGTCGAACAGTTAAATTTAATTGTCAAGCAAATATTAAATTATGTTTTATTTGTTTGTTTTTCGAATATCGACGAATTCCAACGCAAAAAACAATGAATTATGGAATATGCGTTGCGTTACAAGTGGCTTTGAATGTATATGATTGTAATTAAAACTAAAAGAGACACACAATTTGTTAAACCAAATAAGCTATGCGAAATCTCGGATTGATTTATTTTAAACATAGTGATTTATACAGATTAAGGTTCATACGTTGCTTGAATAGACGGATTTGCAACAGATATAAAGCTTCCTTTATCATTAGATAAACTTCTATTAAAAGTTCAATTCTTAATAATTTCTGTGGAGCTTTAAGTGACCTCATGTGACGTCAAACGTTAAAATCCCCAAGTCTTGACCGTTCCAATGCGATGTTCTCAGTTGTGTTTATAGTTGGTTTATGTTATAAAGGTAGTGGAAACGAACAAGATTTTTTCTCCTGATAGTTTATGGAGTTTCATGGTTTGCGCTATTATGATTCGATAACTAGGATATGTCTTTGGCTTCTTCCACAATAACATTGTGTATTTGAATTTCAAAAACATTTGAACAAGCTGTGTAAATACATAACTAATGAAAAGTCACTAAAGAGGGACCAATGCGTAATAATTTGTAGAAGAATATGTATTTCCTCTTGTTTTAAAGGCATGCATATCTATTTTAAGCTAGACGACATTGTCTCCATAGAAGTTTTTGTAATAGTGGAAAATTTTCTAGCAGGATTGTTAAGCCGATTGATGTCTGGCATTGACTAAAAAATTTAAACCTCTATCGATCTAATTGTGAAACAAAGTTGTAACAATATACGTCTTTTTCGCTTGTTTTTTTTTAGAGATGGCCTAATGCTCTTATTTTCGAGGTTTTATTTGCTAGAATCTACTCAATATTTTATCAATAAACAGGTTGCGCAATGAGATGCTTGCTTAACTTGTTTTTGTGTGTGTTTGCTTCCGTCATTGTAGCAACAAACTTTCGTGTTCTCTCTCAAAAATCCGTTATCTCCCTGGAAAATACTTTCTAACATTTATTAATCGTATAACAAGACTAGGCTAAATCGCATACATCATGTTATTATAACGTTATTTAGTGATCTCGAATGCCATCTAGAAGTTACATCAGATATACCATCTGAATGTCGTTTTTTTTACCATCGCGGACTGATAGCACGCTAGACTTATATAACGTTTTTGTAACGCATCTGATGTTAAGGTTCTTAGATAAGTTGACATTATTTGTAAGAGTTCTCGTGCAAATGAATTATGATAGCTATCCTATATGATTATAAAAAAAAAAAATGTGCAAAACTACATCGAACAAACTCATCTTGTATTTTTGTAAGAAATAAAAATAACGGTGTTGTTTGATATTTTCAGTGTAAATTATGTTATAAAAGTTAAAAAGAAATAAAAATAGACGCTGATAAAAATAGACAGATTGCTTCATAATTTATTATTATTACTTTCCATATCAGATGACCTATTGAAAACAAACCAGAAATCTAGAGCACTTATAGGTTACATAATAACGTGGTATAGCCCTTTACATAAAAGTACTAAACTGAAGATGAAAAGACACCTGAACTCATAAGAAACAAAGTTTATGTAAGTTAGTCGTAAATAAATATTATATTATTCATATTTCATCAAAAAAGAACTGAAAGAAATGAATAAAAACAGATGCACATCGATATTCCAATACATAATAACGTAATTATATTTTATGATTAATATGCTGTACGCCGCACAGGTTTTTGTATCTTACTATTTGATGTAGACATTTCCCACGTTATTTTTATTTTATTATATTTTTACGAAACATAAAATATGCCTATGTGGCAACATCGAAAGTATATTGTTTATCGTTTCGTTTTGTTTTTATTATTGTTTAAGCAATTTGCGCATATTGTGTGAAGATGTTGCACATGAACAACATGTGGATATGGCTTCATTGGAGGGCCATGAATCTTTTATTATGCAATTTTTATATATCGGTACAAAATAAACAGCAATGCAGTACGGGAAACCTTGATCAAAATTACGTTATTTTAATGGTTCTCAAATGGGTCATTATATGGGGTCTATGTGGGTTTCGTGTGGATTCAGTGTACCCGTTTTATAAAAAGAGCGCGTGTAAGCACGACATTAATGGTCGATTCAATTTGACCTGCGTCAAGCGAAAATAGGTCGTATGCCGAATGCGACCAGGGAAGCTTCAGCTTATCATGCACATCCACGTAGTCTGGGCAGGAGGTTCCTTGTTCTCTTATGACATCAAGATACATTGCGTAACTTTATAGTAGACATTGCGCAGGCTGGTCTGGAGAACGCTGGCCGACTATGGTATAAGACCCATTTTCGGATTACGCGGCTCATTAATGAAAGATGTGATTATTGGTGGTAATATGAAGCAGTTTCCATGGATTATACATTCAACTTTGAACCAGAAGGAAAGAAAAAAAAATCGTCTGTATAGACTCCAGTGATGCCGGACAGATTTTTAAACGTATTTGTTGTAAAACGTCCCATCACAATCCGCGCGCGATGTTTTTCTTAAGGCCCGTTCTGGAATTTGCAGTTTCTTAAAAGAACGTCAATGGCAGGCACTTTTAAAGTTTTGATTGTTAAGAAGACTATTGAATACAACCTGGAAAGATACTCAAGCACATCGGTGCGCGGGATCAAGCTTTTCCATGACAACACGCCTGATCACAATTCTGCTGATGTACACAAATTTGTGTCGGAGTCAGGTTCGCGCTGTATAATGATTTTCGAACTGATGTTTTCTGCTAAGTCGAGAAAAACTAAAAAAAAATAAATAAAAAATAATAATAATTCTATCCATTTACAAGACACTATGATTTCACATAATGGGAAAAATATAAATGACGAACATATGCAATTACAGCATTTTTAACACGTTACTCATAACTATTGTTAAATCGTACTTTATCATACGTAATCAAACTATAACAAACACAACCTTATATAGTGTTTTCATTGAAAAGTTACGACGCTATTGTACTTATAACTATCTGAATTTCAATAATATGTATTCATTTACATGTGTTCTTCTTAAAACAACAACAATAGTTAAAAAAAAATATCAACAAGAAACAAATTCCGTTCCAATCCTATTCAAACATGTAAACTGTATAAATCTTGTATGTAATTCTATGTAAAACAATGTGTATTGTTTGAAATAAATATGTTTAAACTAACAAGAAACAAATGCAAATCAATGTACGACGACGTATTACACGCGTATGTTCTGTTGTTAAATGCGGTTAAAAAGAAACGAATTTATAGTGAGATGTACGGCAAATTAGAAAATAAAGAATAAACTTCTGATATTCAAACAACATCAGATACATAGGCACTTATCATTTTAATGTTGAATGGTTATGAATAACTATGTAGATCTATAGCAATACCAGATCAAGTATGAAACAAAATATGCATATACATAAATCTATTAGTATCTTTTACAACGTTTATCATAAAACATAGTTCGTTTATTTTACGCCACGCAAATCAACTAAACATATAATATTATACTATAATTAAGTTAACATACATTCAGGTAATTAACCACTTTAAACAATTTGTTTTTGATAAGGTAAACTTATTGAAGATAAAATATTAAAAGCGTGTCCTGTTTCAATAAAACATTTACGAGGAATATTTAATCCTTAGAGACATCACAGCAGAGAAACGTGACTAGAAAATAGTTTATTTAATTAGTTGTCTTGATGTGTTCTTAATTGCATTGCGTGAGCCGTCATCGTTATTGCCAAACATTGTCTAAAATAAATGATTTTCTGTGAAACTGCTGTGAAGTCCATTATTACAATCGATTTAAATTGTTACATCATTGATAGTTTTGACCTCGTTGATATTTATTGCGTCTGCTCATGTTTTATTATAACGCGCGGACAATGTATAACATTCGAAGTGGTTTCGATGTGTTTTTGAAAGATATTTATCCTCTTCAGCAAACAAACAGCAAATTTAATAATGACGTGATGATAACATTATACGAAATATTGCCATGTTTATTTACTAGGCCTTCAACAGATGTAAAATGTTGTTAACTTAAACAATTATTTGAATTATTGAATTATGTGTGTTCACATTGATATTATACCTTTATGCATTTTGTATGTGTTTATGTATATGCAAGGGCCGTTGGCCGAATTGCAAAATAAAACTATTACAAAGTTCCAAAATTACAGTGTGACGTTTTCGATTTGATAACATTAAGATGCTGAAAATGATTACACGATTTTGACCCTATATGATTTAAAACAAAGTTTATGACGAAAAGGCACGAGCATCGGTTAACCGACATAAAATTAGAGCCGGTACCAATAGAGTATGACATTATCAAATTGAACCTTGCTCTGTGAAAATGCATGTGCGTAAAGTGTCGTCCCAGAATAGCCTGTGCAGTCCGCAACTGGGTTTTTGTAAAAAAAAACATCCTTTCTTGAACAGAAAAATACAATAAAGCGGAAAGTGTCGTGCCTTATTAGTCTGTGCGGAGTGCACAGGCTAATCTGGGAAGACACATTACGCACATTCATTTAACCCACTTTTCGCAGAGCGAGGCCCAATTCTATTTGATAATGCCGCCGTAACAAACTTTATCTGGGAATGTGTTTGGCGAATTTACAAGGTGGTTCCGACATTTCAGTTGAAGTATTGCCCTGGACTGTAAAGTGGTTCATTATAAATATAAACATTCAACTATGAAATACGTATGTGTACATGTACTCTGTTATATATCCGCCTTATATTGGAAAAGAATAATAAAGTCCATTCGATCAATAACTAGTTACACATGCAAATGTAAGGGTGGCGTGGACACTTACCTGTTCATTCAGCAATTCGATTTAGTTACTGTTGATGAGAAATCAAACGCAACATTTAATGCGTGCTTTACTTTGCATCATTTTAGCAAGTTATCAAAGTTATTTGCATATAGCCTATCTGAATGACTTTGATAATAATGTTTATTCGCTCAAGAATAAACTCTCTTATTCAACGCAAACGCGATTTTCCTAAGGGATCGCCGAAACCCATACCCCACTGTTATAACCCATCATACCCAGTCTACTGTAACACATAGACTCGTCCACTAAGTACAAAACCACTGCCCGTGAAAATTGTCGGTCTTTTACCTGCTGGTCGCATCTCAGGGTATGTCGTTCTATGGTTTACACATGTTTACATTTACCACCCACCCTCCCACTTAATTTTATTGTAACACGATGCTTGCCAGATTTTTGTTATATTCCAGTGTTGTCGAGAATTACGAGCTCCATTAGAAACCCACATCGTCATGGCTGGGACTTAGCAGCGTACGGAACACCGTCAGTTTGTCAAATGGTCTACTTAGTTCGGCCCCCGACGACAGGTTCCTGCGTAATTGACTGTACCAGTGTTGGAGAATTTTCAGTTCTGTGCGTTACGGAGTACAGCATAGAACGTATGTCTAAACATAACGCACCGCACAAAACAGGTACATGTGCGGTTCGTTCATGCGTATGGTTGTCACGTGAGTGATGGTCACTCAGGCGGACATAGGCGGGACTGTGCACGGGGTTTTCATTGTTTGGTCAGTTCTACGCTTGACTTTGATCAGTAAACTTTTACTTTTTGAAATTTGAACCGCATTAAGAAATTGGTTAAAATGACCAGTTATGTTTGAGTTACACAATGTCCACAGTTACATGTTAATACTGGTTGTTTTCGGGTACAGTTTTCCAGAGTTATTTTACATTAGTTGAAGTTTTTTCTCTGGTTTTTACTCTGGCCTTGAATACACCATTAAAGGATAAAGAATATAAGTGATGTATACCAATTAAAGTTGTACTGTCATGTTATTCTACGATTATACTTGATTGTTGTATATTACGATATGTAATATACTTGTATGTATGTTGTCAATATACTGATCGCAAGTCTTGCCCAATGCAAAACGATTTGTGTTTTGAGCTTAGTTGTGTGAAGACAAAATTATTGTGTTCATCGGCATAGTTTCCACGAACACACTTCCCGCTTGTCACGGGGAATAGACATTATGTACTTAAATTTCCCGCCGTTCTCGGGGGAACCTGTATAATATAAATGATCCCAGCCTTGACATTATTATGCCAAACCTTTAAGATAATAAATTGCATAGTTAAATTGTTTGGCGTTTGTCGTTGAATAACAATCAAGATCGTACTTTGCAGACAGTTTAACTTTAACGTCCTTCTAATTTTGGTCGAGCATATAAATAAGTATGTCTTCTAGTGACCAATAAAATATCAGCACTTTTAACTTTCCATTATCAAATTATAAATATAATTAATATGGTGTATTTTTGCGAACTGTTCCACATAAGGAAAATATGTTTATATTTATGTCGTATTTTTATTATAGCTGATCCTTATAAAGGAAACACTCAATAATTTAAACATCAGTTAAATATTAATCTTTTCAACGAGTTGCGGTCAATGTTTTTAACATTATTACTTACATGTTCTATAGAACATTTATTACGGTGTTTATATAATATTTATGTTCTAATAAACACACAAAAAACTTGCTTAAACCAAATGATTATCATCGACGATTCGCGAGTGCAGATGTAATTTAAAAAAAAAACAAACATTTACACACTTCATGGCATCGGCGGTAGCATAATTTATTAAACTTTTTTTATCATACTTTATCGGAAAAATACAACAAAAGTATCAAGAGAACTTAACTCAAGTGCGCTTGATCCTCAGACATGTACTTACAAATCAAGTAATACAGTAACAAATACAGGTCAGTACATAACAAGGTCAGATGCAAGCTTGCAAAACTAAACTCAATGTACGTTTCCTTTTACTCACCGTATGTTTCTTTAACTCACAGTACGTTTCTATAAATTACTGTACATTTCTATAACTTACCAAAGGTTTCTATAAATAAATGTACTTTTCTTACACTCACTGCACGTTTCTATAACTCAGTGAACATTTTTTTTTTAACTCACGGTTCTTTTTTATCACTTGTTTCAATTTCCTCTCTGAGGAGTACCGATTTGTGTTAACTTTCCGAATTTCGAGAATTTAATTTGTTTCAATACATTATGTGTTAAATGGTCATGTGTCATTTTAAATTAATGAAGTTACGAAAAATGTACAAAAGAATGAGAAGGCGATGTGGTATTAGCATTTTTATAATTGGATTTGCAGGCGACGTCACATTACAACTATGTTTAATATGTGCAGAGGATGTAACTATGTTATTTTAAAGCGATTCGTATCCACATGCGAATCTGATTTTTTTTAAATTAATTTTGACAACATCATTTCACAAAATTAAAATACCTGATGATGATTTGATGCGATATATCGTTATACTTTTTGTATTTAAGGTTGAGACAAACCACCCTTCCTACTGTCCTAAATTTAATGCCTGATGCTGCAACTTAAAATCATAATTTGTCATGGATGAATATCCCCGTTCATAACAAGCAGCGTGAAAAAGTGTACGACAATTAAAAACAAGGGTAATGTTATCTTTTTTTTTAGGGGGGGGGGGGACACTGCCGTTGGGAAATCGCTCAGCGAGTCAAGATCACTGGCGATTTATCTGATTGAAGCCGGTCCACTATAGTATGGGCTATTGTTCTCAAAAGATCCATATTTTAATGTATCATACATCGAGAATGCATTACTTGCTCAGTGACAGTAAGTATCTGTCTGCGAACGCGAACAATAATAACTATCTGACCGGTCACGGTTACCAACTACAAAATCTAATGAACTGTTGAACGATCAGATACACATTAAGTAGATATTTATCATATTATATACGGAATATCCCAAACAATGTAGTAACCTAGGTAGTATTTTAACAACACTTTGATAAATGTCATTTTTATTTGAAATGGAAATACACCAAACGCTATGGTACTTAAATTTCTTTTGAGCACCACCTGTGTTTATCTTGTAATTACAAACACGCTGTATAAATGCCACGTATGAAATGGCATTGATAATATTTTAAGCTTATAGTTTATTTTATCAAATGACAGATGAGTTTGTAATAACCTTTGGTATGCTAGTAACTTGTATGGAACATAATTAGCGGCTTTTAAACATTTATCATGACCGCCATATGTTGCCTTACCTAATATGGGACATTTCTGTGTCCGTAAGCAAGATATAAATGGTTATATAAAGTGTAGGTTTGTTCGAATAAAATACTCCTATTGTAATGTGTTTTTGAATACGTATCGTATATACAGTATAATGTGCTTATTTAAATGAAACTAAATATCCGTTACCTTCTCTGCACATGTGTTCGTGCTTTTCTATTGAGATTTATGTTAAAAAGCTGGCATTTCTCCGATTCATTTATATATAAAAGCTTGAAGTCAGTTTTTTGTTTATCTAGAGGAAATTTGAGATACTGGGTGAACACGGATGTTCGAAATAATTGGAAACCTTCCAGATGTACGTTTTCAGAATTTATTATTTTCTTTCTATAAGTGGTAGTTTAAATCAGACATAGTGTTTTAAGGCTTAGATCCCCTTGTTTAAAAGTGCGTATGTTAAAGTGATATTAGACGCATCTAACAGCATAAAGGTGTCTATCAAAACCGTTGTTTATTTTTGGTGTTTTCACTTCATATACGCTTATATTTGATAATGCAGCATCAACATACTAAAACAATATCCCAGAAAGAGACAAATAATGCATTTAAATATTTAGACAATAACACCCGGCTGAGCTGGGCCGGACGTCTATAATCGGCCCTCTTGCCGACATAACGGCCCTCGGGCCTTTGGCCCGAGGGCCATTATGCGGTTAGGGCCGATTATAGACGGCCGGCCCAGCTCAGCCGTATGTTATCGTTTATATTACATATCATTATATTTTGTTCCTTCACTTGAAATTATTACCGTACCAGCTTTCCGTACTTTTATTTTCATTCAACTGATTACGACATTTATGACGTATCTCGTGTGACCTAATTTATGTGTCGAATCACATATTCTGGATTTTAGTGACAATAATTCGAACGTTGTGGTTTATTTAATAGTAAAATATTTATTTAAAAAAGAATCGAACGAATTAAACACGTATTTCGGATTGTGTGTTTGTAATGTGTAATGGAAAACTTCCAGAGAAATAAAATAAATCACTCCGAGCAGTCATTCGATTTCGTAAAACGTTTCAAAACGTGTAGGTTGGAATAAATTTTGATAAAGGGACAGAAAAATAGAAAAGAAAATGGAAGTGTATATCGTTGTTATTGTATTATTATAAGCATTGGATTAAAGTTGTCATTGAGGTAAGAGTTTTGTTAACTAAATGTTGATGTTGGATGACTCCTGTTAAACTTAAAGCTCAAATAGTGTTATCAATTAAATCAACAGTACAGTTAAACTTTCAGTTGCAATATTTTTTCATTATTTCAATTGTGTGCTACGTTTAATTATCATTTTTAATTATTTCGTTGATGTGTGGCTTAATTTTATTAATCACCGTTGGCAAAGACTGAATGTGGACGCCATTTTGTTCAGTTGACGTCGCGCGATCCGATTCTTTTCTGATATAAAAATTGGCTGGGCGGGCTGATATAATTTATATCAGCCCGCTAGATACGAATAACGGCCCGCCCGTGACGTCATTTTGTTACTATTTATAGTAACACTATGTAATATCAACCGTTATAATGAGGGGTGCGTCTGTACGACAATGCGATTCGGCGTCATAACTACAACGGTAACGGAGTCTTTCCACATTTTGTTGACGATACGGGACGTTGTAAAAATAAATGGTGAATAACGGTAATTTTGATTAGTTTTTGTAACTGTATACGCCAATGTTAATTTAAATACGGATATTGTGTTCCTCTTTCTTAGCTTGCCATGTTATTTATTCCTATGTTATCGATAAAATGGAAGTTTTACAGTCCTGTACAGACAATTCATAAAATAAAATAAAACGTGTAAGTTAAAACAAGGAATTTACCTGTGTTAACGCGTGTGTATGTCTATAACTGTCAAGACGCTGTAACCGTTGTAGTTATGACGCCTTATCGCGTTGTCGTACAGACGCACGTCTCATTGTAACGTAGTTCAGCGCGGAGTGATATAAGCGGCAGTTCCGCTCGGCTTAATTTAGAGGACTGGATTAGTCACGTAAAATATTGAATATAATATATATTTTTTATAAACAACTGGAAGCAAGATGAGTTGCAGATAATAGGTCAGTTACCACATTTTAACTAACTCTTTTGACCTGTTAATTCCTTTCAGCTCAATTCAACAGTGAAAAATGCGTCTAATATCATTTTAAGTTTTGTAATGATAACATAGTCCGGTATTTCCATTTTAATATTTTTTTACTTAAAGTAAAGAAAACTTATTGATTGATAACAATACTTTCTCTATTCATATTGTTTTTTGGAGCCCATGAACACTCTAGCTANAGTATAATACTGCAACTTGATCTAAAATTACATAGCAATATCAGACGTTTTTTTTCGGATCATATGGTAACAGTTGCATATTGGAAAGTACACATATAATATCAGTCGTCACTTCGGGCGGCTGTGTTTTTTGTTTAGTATGGCTGTTCGACCAAAGTGTTGTGGAAAATATGAATTTAGAGAAATGTGTATGCTTTTAATTAATTACTCGTATATGTTTCCTGCACGATATATTATGATGATGTAATCCATGACACGATGCAAGGGGAACTGACTCATCACGCTTAAATGAAAATTATCTGCTATATTATTTATCGGTATTTGGAATGATTCAACACACATAACGCATACGTCCATATATCAAATTTGATCGCCAGACATTGCACTAACATATCGTATCTCATGAAAGGCCATGTTGATGTTAATAAAATCAGAATGTCAGCACATGTCAGAGGACTGGGTTAGTCACGTAAAATATTGAATATAATATATATTTTTTATAAACAACTAGAAGCAGGATGAGTTGCAGATAATAGGTCAGTTACCACATTTTAACTAACTCTTTTGACCTGTTAATTCCTTTCAGCTCAATTCAACAGTGAAAAATTCGTCTAATATCATTTTAAGTTTTGTAATGATAACATTGTCCGGTATTTCCATTTTAATATTGTTTTACTTAAAGTAAAGAAAACTTATTGATTGATAACAAGACTTTCTCTCTTTATATTGTTTTCTGGAGCCCATGAAAACTTTAGCAACGGTGACACCATCAAAGGATCCGCTGACATTGAATCAAATATGTGTTTCAAAATTGTAAGCAGGTTTCTCGCAATATAGACTCCTCTACCGATATACAATAGTGTTCCATGTGTTTTGTTGAAGTAAAAATATTGTTTTATGCTCGTTGCACAAAACTAGAAATTCATCTTTGTGTTTTAGGTTTTATCTGGTTGGGATAGTAATATGTTTCTTCATGAATATGGCCGATATAGTGTTGGTTGATATATGTCGCAATTTGCCGCAATTTTGACATGCTATTCAGGCAACACCCAGTTCAACGTCTTAACACCTCTCGACATATACGTAACGCTTAAATAAAGTTGTTCATCAATTATCACTTAAACACAAAAAAGCAACGTATCGGCTGTTAACGCGATTTAAATCGATGCTACAGAGTAATTTATTCGCATGACATAGAAAAGATTTCTCAAAAAGACAAACACAAATCCGTCAATCATGACGCCAACAAAACGCAGGTTATAATTACTAAAACGTTTATTAAACACGTAAATTGGGAAGCGGACAACTACAATGAGCGAGGCCTGGTAAAGGGGAGATAACCTGGGTTAAGGTTAGGGTAAGGGTTAGGGTTAGGGGTCGGGTAAGGGTTAGGGTTAAGGCTACACTAACCCGACCCCTAACCCCAACCCTTACCCTAACCCTCTAACCCCAATGCGCATTTCAATACCAGGCCTCGCTCGTTGTAATAATCCCCTACCCACGTAAAATGGCGACGAACAAACGCGACCTATTTACTTTTAATTAATTATGATGCTATATTTGCATCCGTGTAGTTGCATACGTGGTTTATAGTCAAACATATGAAAGATAAAGTTTCTAAATCATATAAAATAACAATTATATTTGAATGGACGCGGTGTGCAATGGCGTGAATTATATGACTTTAATACGAGTAACTATGAACTATAAAAAATTAATTACATAATTGCCAATAACATTCAAAATTATATTAATGTTAAGCGTTTAACTTGCTTGTATACCAACTCATGTTATTTCAAACGCACATCGTTTTTTATACTTTGTTTCCACAAACGCACCACCTTGCAATTCCCTCACCATGTTTCTATGATTATTGTGGATCTACGACCAGAGTTTCTCCATGTAATACGGGATTGCTTTTCCATTTATACAATATATGTTTCCCGTGTTATAAATCATTCAAATTAATGCATTATTAATGCTTTTGCACAGAAGATAAGTGTTTCTACTTCAGAAACATGTTTAAATAACACATACAATCTGATATTTTGACGATGTTCATTTAAAAAATTCAATACTTTTGCTGGTTTATTTTTTTCGTTTAAGAACAAATTACAGTAACATTCAAACATCGAAGCCTTGACGGAAATAAAACGCTTGGATGTCTTTGCAAAGCTAGCGTTTGGTCGTAAAATAGTGATGTTTGCTTCAATATTTTGCTTTGTCATCACTTTTATAAGAACAAATAAAACTTTATGATTGTTTCAGAAATTTTTATTCGTAAATTATCATGTATGTCATAGCGTCCATTGTCACGGAAACATGTACAAACAAGGAGAGAACAGGTAATGTTAAAATGATTTGGACATGTATCAAACTTAACTTCAACAAATGATACATTGTTGATACAACCAGACAGACAAAATAATAACGAGTTCAGCAAAGTATTACACTATATGTTCTGTTGACATATATATTCACTGTCTTTAGATAACTTTATGCTTCGCATTGGTTTCTATTGTAATTCCTTCGTCCGTGGATTACATAAGGACAAACATGAATACTTCATTAATTTGAATTGTGAATTCAGTGTTTAACACATAGTTTTATAATACCAAAAGCAATCACTGAATACG
The DNA here is from genome assembly GCA_007657795.1 of Dreissena rostriformis. NCBI lineage: Eukaryota > Metazoa > Mollusca > Bivalvia > Myida > Dreissenidae > Dreissena > Dreissena rostriformis. Next base: position 31,825 of record VMBQ01002215.1, read on the forward strand.
TCGATAGATTGGTTGTAGATTGCGAAGAATTATATAAACATGGCGAGGGAATTGAATCCGGACCCATAGATGGTTTATGTGCGTGTGCATACTCCGAATTAGATTATACATTAAAGTGGCCTTTCATGAGATACGATGTCTTAGTGCAATGTCTGGACATCCCATTTGATAATGCTAAAATTATGTTGAAACATACCTATAGCTGATCAAAAATAGCAGATAGTTTTCCATAAAGCATAATGAGTGAGTTCCCGTTGCATCGTGTCTTTGTTTGCACCATCATACAATATCGTACAGGAAACCTATTACGTAATTCATTTAAAACATTTCATATATTCCTAAATATCAACAATATTGTGATTGATTGGAACACATACATATTCAACAACAACTACAGTTTAACTGTTGACCGAAGTGAAGACTGATATAATATGTGTAGTTTCCAATATTCAACTGTTATAATATGATCAGACAAAACGTCTGATATAGTTATGTAATTTTAGATCAAGTTGAAGATATTCAAATGTGTAATTATCCGTTTCAATATATAATACTATTTCTGTTATGGTTGTACGTTGTAAGGTTAAACACCAGTTAAGCATGCATTGCAATCCGCACCTTAATATGCAGTCCATGCAATGAAAACGAATATCACATTTGACCGGCAGATGATCACAGCAAAATATTAACAATCTTGTTAAAGCAAAAACATGTATACCATTGCCCATAGCTAATAAAGATAACATGTTATGATCACACCAACAATGTGACACGCTTATCTTTGTTCTGTGCCGTTGGTACACAAAACTAAAAGATGCAAGGTGGGCGAAATGCGTATGTCATGCTTCTGTAATCTCCAAAAAAACATGTAATTTAAGCATCTGTACGCGTATTATTGTTCACATAACGTTTTAGCATTCAGATGAAAATGACAAGTGTACAGCAACTACATATTCACATTATAACACAGATGTATAGGGGTTAGTGTATCGATGAGACATTTATCTGATCAATGTATCATTTTCTTCATATAATCATAGATTTATATAGGAATAATCAAAATATAACGTTTAGTTTCAGACAACGTATTACGTATGCAGTTAATGCCAGATAAGACCCTGTTCGATTTAGTAGAGTTAAGGGACTTGTTCACAGAATGACGAATTAACAATTATCCAACTTTGTTCTCAGATGCATACGTAAACCAAACACTTCTTACTATTGAGTGAAGTAAGGACGCATACACATATAAACATGCAACTTTGTTTAAGTGTTATATTCATTTTAAATCAATAATAATGTAAAGTGTAAAAAACGCGAGACGATCGAATTATTTGGCCATTTTGTTGATTTAATTACATTTTGTCACAAAACGTGGATTGCTTAGATAAAGTGTAAACTGCACAAATCGCTATAACATTAAGGATGACCAAGGGCCGGTAGACCTTTTATAGGATGGTCATATTTACCAATCCGGGTTTGTTTGATCTTTCAAAATTGTTTTGATTGTTTTGATGCTGGAGCTCTTCTGCCCCGATGTTGAAATCTATCAATTTAAAGCGTTTCGTGTTACGCTTTAACTTATACTCTTATATGTCAATAAGTCCCTTTGATAGCAAAGATGTGCCGTTTGTATATGAAATCATATCATACTGAATACATACGCGATAAAATTGGTACTTAATGTTCTATATTTTCTTTTGTGCACCTGAGATATTCTGTAAAACACACCCTATAAAGCCATTAATTAAATTAGATTGATAATGTGTATCATATATTAAGTATAAACAATTCTTATATTTCAAACTAAGATACAGTTATCTTGTTGAACATGTCAGATGATTAGAGAGTGACCTTTACAAAATGTTGCATGCAAAGTACAAAAGTGACTAGTTAGCATTTAGCACGCTAACTATAGGCTTTCTTATATTACAAAGTAAATGTTTTATTCCCGTAATATAGGGTAAACTGGCATTAATAATTGAAGCTCACAATTACAAAAATTCTAATATTGTACTTGAAAGTTATTACGAGAACATTTTTTAACTAACATAAACTAGATTCAGATGAAATAGTTATAATTATGCAAATGCAACTAAATAGCTGTGTAATACCTGTCAGTGATGTATTTTTCGTGCACCTGTGTGCGTTCGTTAACTTTCCAAAGGCAGAAAACGAGGAATTATGGAATATTCGTTTCGCTAGAAGTGCTTTTGAATGTATATGATTTAAACAAAAACTTAAAGACACATCATTTATGAAACCAAATAAGGTATGTCGAAATCTCGGATTTATTTATTTTAGACAGAGTGATTTGCACAGATTAGGGTTCACACGTTGCTTCAATAGACAGCTTTGTGAGAGATATAAAGCTTCCTTTATCATAAGATAAACTTTAATTAAAGTTCAATTGTGAATTGAGTATTTGGAGCTTGCTGTGATATCATGTGCCTTCAAACCGGTTAAAAGCCCCCCAATGCTTTGCATTGACCTTTCCAAGTCGATGTTCCCAGTTTTGATCATTTTATGTTTATAGTAGGTGTTCTGTTATTTACGTTGTTGATACTAACAAGAAATTTTATGTTGAAAAAGTTTCTCGAGTTTTAATGTTTGATATACTTTTATTTGATTACTATGATGCGTCTTTGGTTCATTTTTGTTACAACTGCATTAAGTAGTCGAATTTCAAAACATTTGGATATGCTTTGTTATTACATTATGCATAACTCATTAAAAGTCACGTCAGCAAATCCAATTCGTAATAATTTGTAGAAGAATATGGTATTTACTTATTGTTAAAGGCATACATATTAATTTTAAGCAATACGACAAATTGTGTCGATTTACGTTTTTGTAATACTCAAACATTTTCTAGCTGGATTGTTACGCCAATTAATGTCTCGCATTAACCAAGCAATATAAAGCTGTGTCGATTAAATGTTGATACAAAGTTTTAACAACACGCTTTTTATTCGGTATTTATAGATGGTCTAATATTCTTGTTTTCAGGGTCTATTTTTTAGAGCATATGCTTTTTTATTTATTTTTTTAACAAGTTGTGCAATGCGATGCTTGCTTAACTCGCTTTGTGTTTGCATCTATTCATCCTTGTAACAAACTTTCGTGTTATCTTTCGAACCTTCGTTATTTCCATGGAAAAATACTTATTTATATTTATTACTCTTATAACGAGACCAGGCTGAATCGCGTACATCATGTTATTATTACGTTATTAAGTGATATAGAACGAGACGTTACGTCAGATATACTATCTTAATTGCGTTTTTAATAGTCGCGGACTGATAGCACGCTCGAATGACATAACGTTTGTGTGACGTATCTGATGTTAAGGTTCTTAGATAAGTTGACATTATTTTCATAAGTTCTCTTGCAAATGAATAATTATAGCTATGATAGATGATTATCAAAAAAGGAAATGTGTAAAACTACATCGCACACACTCATCTAGTATCGTGTAAGAAATACAGATAATATTGTTGTTTATTTACTATTGGGGCGAACCGTCTCGTAAACAAATGTTGAAACAAAAATAATGAAATTAATTACAGAGCAGCTGACGTAATTGGCTGAACAATGCAGCTGCCGAACAAAATTCAACAGGAACATTAGTGATTTTTGTTGTTTTAGTGTAAATATTGTTATAAAAGTTAAAAAGAAATACAAATAGACGCAGATAAAAAACCGACAGATTGCTTCATAATTAATTATTATTACCTTCCATATCTGATGACCTATTAAAAACAAACAAACAAACCAGAAATCTAAAGAACCTATATTTAATATAATACCGTGATATAGCCCTATACATAAAAGTACCAAACTGGTTTTTTCTCTGTTTCTCACTCTTTTTCAAATATGTTTTTGTAAAACCTCTTCTTTCATCCCTTCTTTCTTGCTCCGTACGTTATTAGTTACACATTATCTCAACACAATATGATCTCTGTATTTCGGTTCTTGTGTTAACTTGATGCTTCGAGAATAAAATATTTAAAACCAAAAACATGTTTTACCGACCTGCAGATGAAAAGACGATTAAACTTATAAAAACACAGTTTATATAAGTTAGTCATAAATTTATACTATATTTTTAAAACTTCATCAAATAAAGAGCTGACAGAAATTATTTAAACAAGTTGCACATCAATATTCCAATAAATAATTTCTTAATTATATTTATGTATAATATGCTGTAAGGCGCACAGGTTCTTGTATCTTATTATTTGATCTAAACATTTCTCACGTCATTTTAATGGAATGATATTTTTACGAAACATAAAATATGCCTAAACGAGGCAACATCAAAAGCGTATAATGTTTAGTGTTTTGTTTTGTTCTATAATTTTGTAAGACATTTGCGCATATTGTGTGAATATGTTGCACATGAACATTTTGTGGGTATGGCTTCATTGGAGGGCCATGAATTTATTATGCATTTTTTTTAGTTTTAGAGTTTAGAGTTTATTTAAACATACATTAGGCTTTAAGCCCATGAGTACAAAACATGGATACACAACATATTACAACACAATATATTCACAGATGGTCAATGACGTACATACTTTTTAACAGAATCAAGATCAAAATCTTTTCAGATAGTTGTAATTATATCATATATAAGTCATAATTTGTAACACTTTATCGTACTTTTTATGTTTATATTAAGTAGATAAATAAATGAAAGTACGTGAAGAGAAACTATTTATATCGGAACAAAAAATAAACAGCAATTCAGTCCGCACAACCTCTTTCTGAAATACGTTATATCAATGTGTCGCAACACGAGACAACAGTTTTCAAATTGTATTCATATGGTTCTCAAAAGGACCCACGCACACCCTTTTTACAAAGGAGCGCGTATAAGCATGACATAACGGGCCGATGTAATTGGACCTGCGTCATGCGAAAAGGTGTCTAATGACATATGCAGCCAGAATAGTTCCAGTCCAGCCTAAGCATCCGCGCAGTCTGGTCAAGAGCTACGAAGTCCGCTTATGACATCACACTACCTTGCGTGACTTCATAGCGGACAGCATAGCTCATGACCAGACTTCGCCGCATATTGCATAATACCTATTTTCGCATGACGCGGCTTATTTAAAAACGATGCGAAGTGTGGCGGTTAGACAGAAGTAATTTCTAGGGATGAGACATACAACTTTGAACCAGAAGGAATGTACAACAGCATGGTTTGGTTAGACTCCAATAATGCAGGTCAGATTATCGGCGTTGTTGTCACATCATAATCCGCGCGCGATGTTTTTCTTCAACTCCAAAGGCACCGTTCTGGAAATTGCAGTTTCTAAAAAGAACATCGATGACATGAACTTTTGAAGTTTTGATATTTTAGAAGACTTTTGAATACAACCTGGAAAGGTACTCAAGCACATCGGCACGCGCAATCAAGCTATTCCCTGACAACACGCCTGCATGCAATTCAGCTGATGTACACACATTTTTGCCGGAGTCAGATTCGCGCTTTTCAATAATTTTCGAACTGGTGTTTCTGATTAGTAGAGCAAAACGAAAAAAAAAAAAAACAACAAACAAATACGTATTTCATTCCATTTACACGTTAATCATACGTATCGTACTTAATCATACTAAAACAGACACAAATATTATATAGTGGTTGATAATTCATTGAAACGTTACGACGCTTCTGTACTTATAACTATCTTAATTTAAACAATATGTATTCATTGACATGTGTTCTGCTTAAAACAACAACATAGTTAAACAAAATACACGAGATTTATCAAATCCATGTACGATGAAGTATTACACGCGTCTGTTTTGTTGTTGAATGCGGTTAAAAAGAAACGAATTTATAGTGAGATTTACGGCAAATAAGTTAATAAAGAATAAATTTCTGATATTCAAACATTACTAGATACATAGGCAGAGTTCATATCAATTTTGAATGGTTATGAATAAAAATGTAGATCTATAGCAATACCAGATAATGTATGAAACAAAAATATGCATATACATAAATCTATTAGTATATATTACAACGTTTATCATAACAAAAAAATAATTCGTTTCTTTTACGTCACGCAAATCAACTAAAAATATAATAATATAATATAATTAAGTTAACATACATTCAGGTTATTAAACCCTTTAAACAATTCGTATTGTTTAAGGTTAACTTATTACAGAGCGTGTCCTGTTTCAATAAAATCTGTATAAGGAATATTAAATCCTTAGAGACATTTCAGCAAAGAAACGTGACTAGAAACAGTTTATTTAATTATTTGTCTTGATATGTTCTTAATTGTATTACGTGAGCCGACATCGTTATTGCCAAACATTGTCTAAAATAAATGATTTTCTGTATAACTGCTGTGAAGTCCATTATTACAATTGATTAAAATTGTAACATCAATTATGGTTTTGACCTCGTTGATATTTATTGCGTCTGCACATGGTTTATTTTAAAGCGCGAACAATGAATTACATTTGAAGTGACTTCCATGTGTTTTCGAACGATGTTTATCTTCTTCCAAAGTTACAGTCTCACGTGTTTAATATAATAACATTAAGATGCCTAAAATGATTACACGATATTGATCCTTGATGGTTTAAAACATTGTTTATGGCCAAAAGGCACGAACATCGGTTAACCGACAAAAACTTAGGACCGGTACAAATAGAGTCTTACATAATCAAATTGAACCTCGCCCTGTGAAAACGAGGTTTAATGCATGTGCGTAAAGTGTCGTCCCATATAAGCCTGGACAGGCTAATAAGGGACGACACTTTCCGCCTAAACTAGATTTTCGTCAAGAAGAGTCTTTCTTTAAACGAAAACTACAATAAAAGCTGAAAGTGTCGTCCCTGATTAGTCTGTGCGTTCTGAGCGCGTCTGATTTCTATTTGATAATGGCGCCGTTACAAAGTTTATATTGGAATGTTTTTGACGAAGTTAAAAGGTGGTTCCGACATTTCAGTTGAAGAACTGACTCAAGACTTTCTGTAAAGTGTTTCATTGTAAATGTTACTATTCAACTATGAACTAAGGATGTGTTCATGTACTTTTTTGTGGCGATTGCCTTCTGCAATTCGCCCCATTGGTAACATAATATAGTAACGTATACCGAATAATCAGTTTCAGAATGAAGTCCGTTACTGCAATTAACCTAACTTTGCATCCAGATTCTGCATTTGCAAACAAAATAGCTTATAATAACTTCATTTTAGTGTCCGTTCTAATTGCATATATTTAATATTCTATATGCCCTGTTAATAAACAGTGTTATTAATATTTTCCCCATTGTATTCGATGGCATTTGCTTAGTGTATTCTATAGTTGCTGTGTCTACATAATGTTAGTGGGGTGAATCATAAACCTTTAAACGCCTCTGAGGTGAATCTGAATGTACATTTCTAAGAGCGGAGACGTTCTAGTCGGAAGTATGAGAGTTTGACATCCAAGTTTACAGATCACGGTGGGAGATCGTGTGGTGTGATTGCGACGTGTATATTCATGTCCGGATATCCTCACGCGGCTAGAGAATTCGATTATACTTATAATTCGTATTGAGAGTTACCATTTAGAATTGTATGGCTTACTTCCATAACGAAGTAAGCGGTTATTAAAGCAACGATATTACTGTATTTTCGTTTAAATCTATCACAATTGTGTAACTCTCTAAAGTATAGCTGCAAATCTATAAGTATGTAAATGGCCGGAAACGGTCAGTAGCGTTTGACATGCGATACAAGAAGGTGGCACTGCACAGACATTTCCTAAATACTGATGCTATCTACCTAAAGAATTACAAGTCTGAGACAGGTATAAACAAACGTGATTGTAATGTCAGCACAGATGCTTTAGTTTCAACTTATTTATTTTAGATCGATTGCATCGAAGGCCTAAGACTTATTTGAAACGCTCTCGAGTCCGTTTCCTTTGACTATAACCAGTACTTGGTGTCTATTGGGGAGATCTAAAGAACGCTCCCACAGTGGGGATCGAACGCGTGACCTCCCGGTTGCTACAGAAGGTATAACATTCTGGATATATATTATATATAATATATATTTTAAGCCTTTTGACATTTCGCAAACGCATTTTCCTAAAATGCGTCTGATTCGATTACTATAATGATGTCAAAGACTGTCAATAATGAAGTTAATTTTAGTATTGCTTGTCTTTTCTGCAAACAATATGTATAATCGCATCTTTATACCAAGTTTTTCGTTATATGTTATCGAATGTAATGAAGGGTTTAACATTGATTGAACTAAATTACTATGTAATGACTGATTTCAAGATGACGATTGTGTGTTTACTGACAATTTCAATTATAAATTATATTCGCATCTTTATGTCATTCGTGTATCACAAATTAATGGCTGGTAAACATTTAGCATGCCTGCCATATGTTGCCTTACCTAATATAGTACATGTTTGTGTCCGTAATCAAGAGATGAATGGTTATATTTATAATTGCAGAAAACATTTACAGAAAGTTTAAGCTTGCTCGTACAAAATACTTCATACTCCAAGTTAAATGTGCTTTCGAATAAGTATCGTATATACAGTATTACGTGCTTATTCAATTGACACTAAATATCAGTTTTCTTCATCTGCACATGTGTTCGTGCTTTTCTGTGAGATTTATGTTTTAAAGCTGGCATGTAGTTATCTGTGATTCATTTAATATATACATACACACATATATATATACACACGTTGGACTTAAGTTTCTTGTTTATCTAGATGTTATGTGAGAAAATGGATTAAAACTGATGTTCTTAATAATTGAAAACTTGTCCAGATGAACGTTTTCAAGTCAGACATAGTGGTTCAATGCTTCGATCCCTGTGTGTAATAGTTTTTACGTAAAGCGTTGTGTTGATTACATTGTTCGGTATTTTTATTTAATTAATTTGCCACTAACAGAAAAGAAAACTTAAGCAATTGATAACAAAACTTTCTCTTTTTAAATTGTTTCTGGAGCCCATGAAAACTCTAGCAACGGTGACAAAATCATGCCATGTTGCTATGAGTATTGTTGAGTTTTTCTTTTTGATACCAGAGTGCTAATCACATTTATACAATACATTTATGTGCTATATAATACTACAAATAGGATATACAGTCAAACCTCCCAATTCAATACTTTGCTTTCTTTTAAATTGTATACAAAACAAATACTGAATGATTGTTTCAGCAATTTAAATTCGTAAATTATCATGTATGTCATAGTGTCCATTGTCATGTAAACATGTACAAACAAGGAGAGAACAGGTAATGTTAAAATGATTTGGACAGGTATACAACTTAACTTTAAACAAGTATACTTTGGTTATACAACCAGACAGACAAACTAATAACGAGTTCAGAAAAGAATTACATGTATTGGTTTTGTTCATATATATTCACTTTTTGTAGATTACTGTATTATTTTCATCGGTTTCTATTGTAAATCCTTCGTCATCGATTAACATAAGGAAACAAATGAATAATTCATTAATTTAAATTGTGAATTCAGTGTTAAAAACCAACGTTAGTTTGATGCTAAAAGTAATCACTGAATACGTGCATATATGTGTTGCAGATTGCACAGAATTATATAAACATGGCGAGGGAATTAATTGAATCCCGGCCCGTATAAGGTTAATTTGCGTATGCTAACGCTTGATTTTATTAACATAAACGGAACTTTTCTTGAGAAACGATATGTTAGTGCAATGTCTGGCGATCAAATTTGATATAGGAACTCATGCTTTATGTGTGTTAAATTATACCAAATAGCGATAAATAATATAGCAGATTGTTTTCAGTTTTCAATTAAGCGTGATGAGTCAATTCTTCTTGCATCGTGTCATGGATAACCTCATCATAATATATCGTGCAGGAAATATATACGTTATATATATATATATATATATATATATATATATATATATATATTCATTTAAAGCATACATATTTCTCTAAATTCATATTGTCCACAATACTTTGGTTAAATGGGAAACAGACATATTCAACAAAACCTTTAGTCGATCGAAGTAAAGACTGATATTATATGTGTAGTTGACGATATGCAACTGTTATCAGATGATCCGAAGAACGTCTGATATTGATATGTAATTTTCGATCAAGTTGAAGCTATTTAAATGATTTTGAATATAATCCATTTTAATATATTATACTATTGCTGTGCTGTTATGGTTGTACTACGTATGGACTTTCACACAAGTGAAGTTTATATTACAACCGTTACCTTAATATGCAGTTAATTGAATGAAAATCAATGTCACAGTTGACCGGCCAATGACCCCAGCAAACACTTCCTAATATTGTTAACAGCAAACAAATGTTTACAATTTCCTCAAAGCTAATGAGGATAACGTGTAATACTTACATAAACAACGTGACATGCTTACTTTTGTTCTTAGCCGGGCTTATACAAAAAACATAAAGATAAAATGTTGGAGACATGTTTTTTGCCATGCTTGTTTACTCTTTAAAAACAATGTCTCCTTAACATTTTAAAAAGGTAATGCTTGTTCACATAACGTTGAAGTGTTCAGATACAGAAAGAGAAGTATACATCAAACACACATTTACAATCTTTAGTTAAAACATATTTATTTCTTTTGACAAATACAGTGTATATCTATCATGCAAATCATTATAAGAAAATGAATGAAACGAAAACAACAAATCGTATTTAGTTTCTCTCCTTGCAGTAGTATTTACACAATAAATCGGTGTGCTTTAAGACGTGTTTACATTGAATATGCCAGAAAAAAAGAACTATACATAATACATATGAATAGTGTAGAAAAAGAAAATTGATGATGAAGAAAAACAACAATCTTTCATTGATGCCAATAGGAAAATGTATCTGACGAGAAATGTCAATGTATCATTTGCTTCAACAGTCCAAGATTAATGTTACCGCAATATAGCTAGAAAGTTTAGTATCAGCTAACGTATTGCGTGTGCAGTGAATACACATATTAAACAGAAAAAAACATAAGACCCTATTCGATTTCTGAGGTTGAAGGGAATTGTTCACAGATTGACGAATGCATTTTTTCGAATTTCTTTTTGCAGAAGCAGACGAAAATGAAAGAAACTGTTTTCTAGAGGGCGAAATAACAGTTACAACGCACATGTAAATTATAAAATCATCTTCAATTAAGTGTAATCATCCTTTAGAATCAATATTGTTATAAAGCGTTATAAACGCGGAACGACCGAATAAGTTGAAGTAGTTCTGTCCTTTTTGTTATTTTTGTAACAAATCTTGAATTGCTTTTTTGTAAACGTAAAATTCATAATCCGCTATAAGAGTAAAGATGACCGCGAGATTAAGGCGGTAAACTTTTCATCCAAGGGTCAGACGCTCGATTCCGGATTTGAGTTGTCTTTCAATTAAGTTTTAGTGAAGTGATGCGTCTGTTTCGATGTTGAAATCTATCCATTTAAAGCGTTTAACTTAAAAAATAAAATATTCCATAATCAGTGAATAAGTTCCGTTGATAGCAATTTGATGTGTCGTTCTATTTTGAAATTATATCGTACCGAATATGTACGCGATACAAATTGTACTTAAATTCCGTTTTTTTTCTCTTTTGTGCAAGTGTGATGTTCTGTTTATTTCACTTACATCCTTTATCATCATTTATTAAATTTGATTGTTTTTTTTAGTTGTATAAACTATTTAATATATAGAGTTTACTTTTTGAAAATGTCAGATTATTTGAGATTTCATGCAACGTGACTAGCTAGCATTTAGCATGCGAACATGTTAGAAAAGGTAGGTGTTCAGACGTAAGTTCTTTCTAAACATGAATGGTATCGAAAGTCAGATAAAGTGTTTCAATGTTGTGATCCTTTTTTTAATAGTTTTATTATGTTAGGTGTTGTGTTATGTTGTATTTAAGAAATTTTGATCAATTTCCACTTGCCTTAAATAAAAGACTTGCGGTTGGTAACAAGACTGCGTCTCTTGATAATGTTTCTTTTGTCCCACTTTTTCCATATTTTGCACATTTAGAAATTTTGGCTCAACGAATTTCAAACAGGACTACTGTACCATCGTAGATTATTTGTGCCACAAGGTTGTATCTCTCCCGATACCCCCACATTATCGTCACATACATCTTTCTATTACACTTATCGCCATCTCATTAACTCTATTTTGGATGGAGTCATTATAACTAGTGTTACCACTTGTTATGCTAGACAATCAACTCACGTTACCATAGCTTTAATAACTGTAAAATTTATTTCAATGTCATTTTATTAACCCTTTGCATGCTGGGAAATTTGTCGTCTTCTTAAATGTTGTCTGCTGAATTTCTAAAATTAGCATTTTCTTCGATTTTTTTCAAAGAATACTATCAGAATAGCAAACAGTTTGGATCCTGATGAGACGCCAAACTGTTTGCAAAGGCCTTCAAAATCCGGTTCCAGCGTTCAAAGGGTTAATGCTTGCCATGGTCTGTTGGGCCAGTATCGTACGAAAATATCCAGTTGTAACTTGTTAGTCATTTTACAAATCATGGGTTTTTATTTATATAAACTGAATTATATTATCAATGGTTTCTTTCCATATATTACTGTCTATTTTTAGTCATAGCAATACATGCTATATGTATACACATTCTCAGAACATTCAAGTTTATTTGAATAAGATACGACTCTACAATATGCATATTTTATACATTAATTAAATTAATACGTACCGGTAAACAGTGTTGACCATTGTTGACCGTATTGTGTTTTATATGTATTTGTACTCATGGGCTTAAAGCCTAATATATTCTAAACTCTATCTGCTTCTTAATTAGCAGAATCGTGCTATTGTTATCTTTAACGCCGTTGACATTACCATGTCATACCATGTCGGCAGTTCACCCGATCCACACAATGACCTTAACACAACCATACTTTGGTATCGATCAGATTATAAAGATAACAGCTTATAACGCTTTCATATCGCTTTGCATAAGTGTGTTCAAATGATTAATGCTATATGAATAAGAATGTCGACTGTACGAAACATTCATTTTGTGATTAACAATATCAGCACTGTTAATGGAAGCGTAAGATAATATCTTAACAATCACATGCTTATCTGTTTAATAAACAGAATAGCGCAAAACACATTTGATCTTCCAATAAAGGTAACGCCATAATGTTTTTTTTTATATACCACATTTATATAGCGCCCTTTTCATACTCGAGATGTGCGTTCAAAGGCGTTTTACATTTTCCCTGATCACTGGTCATAAGTCGTCCGTTAACCTTGGCCCAGTATGCAGCCACGGCACGGCTTATTTCACTCACAGGTATCAATGTATACACCTGGGTGGAGAGGAGCAGATGTGGGATAAATTTCTTGCTCAAGGAAATTCCAGTGGTCAGGGCGGGATTCGAACCCGGGACCTCTCGATCCCTAAGCCAGCGTCCTTCCATCAGACCACCGCTTCCAAAATGTTCTGATGTTGATCCTAAAAAAGTGTATATAAACAATACACATTCTAAGAATAAACGGTTCATTCATTCCAAAAATAGCATTTTGATTAAAAACATGAATTTCGCAATTTTTAAGTTTACGGTTCATTGATATATTCAAATGTACTTACACTTTACGCACATGCATTAAACTCCTTTTTCACAGAGCGCGACCCATATCTTTTTCAAACCATGTACAGTCTGAGTGTGCGTGTCAAGTGACTCTGTTTTCACCGATTACATAAATATATATAAATAAATATCCTACTGAATTTACCGAAATGTTGACCGTCATGCACTATAAATTATTCACATCATCATGGTTCAGAATGTACCAAAGCCAATGTCCTACTATTATGAAGACTCACTATTCGTGCACCCTAAGACAGACATTACAAGCCATTAAAATATTATATCAATATGTTGAATCAATATCTTTACTCATATAAATACAAATTCTCACCGGTTTCTGTTCTAAATAATGCGTCTATTAATCATAATATGAAAATCTCATTTATTCATTTCTTCAAATGACGTCAAGCATTTTAACTCGCGCCATATACTCACGATGTATCATACACGAAACAGTTACGCTTAACTAATAACAGGAATGGGTTGCCCTCAACGGAAAATATCCAACTGAATATTTGCGCGAATATCAGGAGTTTTTGCAACAACTACAGACGGAATTAAAGACTTTGGTATCACAAATAACGTTTCTGATATGAAACTGTTATCATATGATCCGAACAAAAACTTTCAAATGTTTGTGATTATCAATTGTTTAAATTTATTGTGATATTGCTGTTATTCCTACACTAAGTATAGACTTTCACGACAATTTATAATTCGTAATAATCTTCAACTTCAACATGAAGCCCATTCAAATAAATGTCGCATTTTACCGGCGACAGGCCAAAACAAAAATGTAATATTAAAGAATGCAACACATATATACAGTTGCCGATAGCTCCAAAGGATTGCATATGGTGCTCTAATCTTCACGCAGAGCTGTCGTTCCATGCTCTAACATACAATATTGAGAAAACGTTTGCATTTCTTCTTGACCTTCCAAAACCAACATCATCGTTGCATCTTAAGTGCTTGTTCAGGTCAAGGTTTAGTATTACAACACATAAAACAGTTATACATCTTTCTTGTATGACAATGTTTGTATGGAAGTGCACATAAGGATCAATTTTCACTGATAAATTCATTGAAATAAACTATTGTAGGCATACTTTAACTTCAATGTTTACAGTCAGTTAATTGATTTCATAAGTCTAGATTTAAAAAAAAACAAACAGTAGACTCTATAAGATGTAATATTTTGCAATGGTATGTGTGATATGACATTATACCAAATATTTACACTATACAAGTGGAACTTAATTTTGTTAAATTTGTGTGTGGTTTTATGTAATGTACATATACGTGATATAAACACCATTAATAACATTACATTTGTTGTATATAATCGTAAAAATATTAAGAATATATTTCAAAAATATAGAATATCTTTCAAACGTTGTTACGGTTTACTTATTGAACATACCAGGCGATTGTTTGTAATTTCATTTGCAGCAAGTTGTGTGTCACGTTATTTAAATACTAGTTTACATTTAGCATGTATGCCATACGTTGTCTTATATTACGTAGCACCTTTTTTGCCGATATTCAGATTAAACTGGCTATATTCATAAATACAGCAGACACGAACAGACAGTCTACGTTTGTATTTAAAACTAGTACGAAAAGCTAAAATAACGTCACACAAACACAGATACAAGTGGAACGTATCTCTTCATAAGTATTATATAGCGTCCCATGTTTATTATAATGAAACAAAATAAACATATGTATTATGTTTGAGTTGATGTATACGCACCTGTGCCCGTGCTGTTTTGTTGTTATATATGTTAAAACATTTTCATGAATAAACATTTAATCGTCTGGATTTCACTAACAGAACACAAACGTCGGTCTGAGGTTTGTTGTTTATCTTGATACAATGTAAGATGCTTGACGACACATGCTGTTCCGAAAATTATATTTTCGCTTTAACGGTACGTTTTTCCCTTCACATGAGTGGCATTTAAAGTCGGGTCATTACAACTACTGTGTAATGGTTGTCCGGTTAGCGCAGTGGTTGGTACATGTTCTTCTCACCTACATGTAGGCGTCCCGGCTTCATGACCCATTCCCGGCAGCTTGTGAGAGTGGCTTGTGGTCACCATACCGATCAGATGGGGTTTCCTCCTGGTACAGCGATTGGCCTCCACCGCACAAGGCCATACAAAAAAAGTAATATCTTTCAATAAAAAATACATAGCTGAAAATCGTAACGTTTATTCAAAATTCGTCCCAATTTACGTGAGTCTAGTAAGTTAATTACGAAATGAGTGCTAGGCTCACTGTGGGCGCTCACATTATGCAACCGCAGAGGCATAAAGACCTCACGAAATACACACACGCCTGTTAAATGGTTGTTTGTGTTGTGTTGTATGGATTGTCCTGTATTGCAGTTTGGCAACTGATTATTTCCCTTAAATAAAACACGGAGCGGATGATAACACGACTTTATTTCTTGATACTGCTTCTGAAGTCTCATATTTTCTAGATTTAATGCTTTTCATGATTAAAGTGTAAAGTATTTCAAATAGAGAAATATTAGTGGTCTAAATTACTAGTGTAACGAAGCGACCGGGAGGTCACGGGTTCGATCCCCACTGTGGGAGCTTTCTTTAGATATACCCCATAGACATCATGTACTGGTTTAAGTCTCAGGAAACGGACTCGAGCGCGTTTCAAATAAGCCTTACGCTTTCGATGCAATCGAGCTAAAATAAAAAGGTTTAAACTAGTACAACTAAATTACTAGTGTCGCTGGATTTTCAATACCCGCACATTATTAAAAGACGCAATCTCTTTCATTAATATTATCGTCATTGCATAAATTGTAATTTGTTTTGTGTCATTGCTACGAGTGTAACAATGTGTTATGATGTGGAACCGATTATCTTACTGTTACAAGCGAAAAAAATACTGTACACAATTACACTAACGCGCACAAATCAAAGGAATATAAATCATGTTCATTATATGTTTTGTATCATTGAACGTGATGTATACTTTTAAATTATTGATACACTTCAGTTTGGCCAACATATAACAGTCAATCGATTCAAACAATAATGTAGATATAAACTTGCGTTTAGGGTTTGTTTACATTTTGTCATTACATACATATACCTTATATCTCAATAACGGGGCGCATGTTGCCTGTTTCGCCGATTATACATTTAGTGATATATACAGTTCATATTGAAATAAATTTTAAGAATAATTTCGACAATTTTGAAATTAAGGAGTGTACATTAATCTCGTGGTTATCGTAAACTAAAATAAAGTGTGGTTTAAAGTGTATGTTTAATATGTTTCACAAATAAATGAAATTGAAAGTTTTATCAAAATGCAAATCCATCTTTTGAACGATTTCTGTAAAAGTAATCCGACCAATTTGATTTGCAAATAAATCACGTCTTTCATTGTTTGCTAATAGTTTCAAATTCTCATGGGATATTTTGATAACAGAAACAGGCATTGAAATTGATGAAAATGTTGATATATTGTCCTTCATTGTATGTTAGTAATGGAATATTTGTAACATCGCTTATAACAATGACGTTAACAAACTTTTTGCAAACTATTTATTATTATTTTTAGTAGTCTAAGAAATAGAAAAAGTAATAGTAACAGCAGCTGCTGCAAATAATCAGTTGTAGCAATTATCTTAAAATACAATCATTTGTACATTATTGTGTGTGATTTAACATCTTCTTTCTTGAAAAGAGTGACAATGTGGTAATAGTGTTTAATGTAATTTGTGATGGTAATATTAAATCGGTTAATGCACAGTTGTGAATCAATTGCATATTACAACTGTTACATTTAATAAGCATTTGCCATTTGTTGTTTCAAAACAAAACTTCAGGAAACTCGTGGACAAATCGCTTAATTGCTGTATTTCAGGAGTGACGGCAGCAAATATGTGAACCTCTTTCACATTCACCAAATGTCTCCAGTAACGTAGCATCGCGAACTTTGTACACTAATCTTATAACATTCATTACCTATCTTATGATATTAAAATGTGTTTGCTTCACTTGATTACCTATTACGTAAGAACATTAATTTTAGGTAGCATTTCAACGATGGTTTTCACCGGTATATTGATACTTTCTCAGAAGATACTCGCACCATTATATTAAACTTGAGATTCATAGTCACGTACTATGATAAGTACGTCTGAATTACAAAAGTATGTCATGGTATAATACAACTACATGTATATATAGGTTATATATATATATATATATATATATATATATATATACAACAACAACAACATTTATTAGCTCTTAAACATAAAATTGTTTTTAAGCCAAATGTATAATACACAAGTGTAATGACATGGATATTAATAATTATGAAAATAAAGTAATTATTATGAAAAATATTCAATGGAAGAAGTTAACAAATATTTTACTAATTCATAACATAAGATACGTTCCTTTAACATCTATAATGACAGTTGGTAATAAAATAATGAGACAAAGAGTACACTATTTTACAGAATTAGTTTCACTTTAACATTGATATGTATCAGTTTTCATTAAAATCTGAGAAAAAATAGTAAACTTAGATTTATTAATTTGTTTTTAAATTGTTTTGCATTATATATATATATATATATATATATATTTTGAAAGATTAATGATTTTTTTATTATTATTTTGTGTTCTCATTAACATATCAAACGTATTTAATGTTGGCCATGCTTGATAATATGACTGTAAATATGTTTTTCTAAAATCTTTGTATAATGGACATATTAATAAGAAATGGTATTAACTTTCTATGACCGTTAGATAACACTATTTACATGTTCTGTTATCCCGAGCAATGTTGTGGTATTGACCTCGTTCTATTTCTAATCTGTGTGATGATAGGCGGAATTGAGTTAGTGCTATTTTAAATTTGTTCGTTGTAATGATATCCAGGTATTGTTCGGTATTAAACGTGTTCTTCATGCGGCAATATGTGTTTAGTCTTGACGAAATATTGATTTCACTGTACCAGTGTTGTTTATAGTGATCAAATAATTGTTTTTTAATTAGATTGTAAGTGTATATTTGTTCAGATTTTTCTGTCAGGGCTTCTTGTTCAGTTCATACATAAGTGAAACCTAGCTGCTCGAGTATTGATTTGATTGGATAAGCCCAATTTCTTGTGTTGTATGTTATGTTCTGTTCTGCGTTATTGACAGAAGTGCATATCTTATATGCATGAGATTATCATTTGAACATGATATTATTTAAACCAATATTTAAATAATATGTGTAATTTACGTATCACTGATAAGGGCTATCGTCCTAATTCGCCATACAGTGCTGATAGATTTGTTGATTTGTTGATACATAGGATTTTTCTTAACATTTTTGTATGAATAATCTCTAATTCTTTTCCTGAATCTTGTTCCCGGATTTTAGCAGAGTAGTGAAGAACGGGGGTTACTAATTTATCAAACAGTTTTGATTTTTCTTTGGTTGGGAATTCATATTGGTTTAAAACAAAGTAAACTCGATGAAGCGCTCTGTTACCGTGTTCTGATATTGATTTTATTGTGTTATACCAGTTTCCGTTTTTAAATAAAGTTACACCAATACATTTGACTGATGCGACTTTTTCCAACGGTTCACCATATAAAGTAAAGTTAAAACGTGTTTGTCGGTTACTTAAAAAACAATAAGAACTTTTTTTTTACTAATGTTGATTTTCAATTTGTATTTATAATTACACAAGTTTTCAATGCCATTTAACATTAGTTGGGCTGATGTCGGCGAAGTTGAAAATAAGACTTGATCATCGGCATTAGATGATAAGAAGAATTGTATATCGTTGATCGCTATGATTCATTCAATATTATAATTAATATTTTCAATAATGTCATTAACGATCATCGTTAATAGGATGCTTGAGCAAGGGTCGCCTTGTTTTACACCAGACTATGAGTTGATATATTCGGATATTTCATTGTTAAACCTGACTGCTGATTTCACTGATGAATACATCGCTTTGAATGCGGAAACCATTTTAGAGCTTATTTGTTCGGTAATTAACTTTGGCCATAGTAGTTAACGATTTATACTTTCATAACAGTTAGCATAATCAATGAAAAGTAATATATTTTTTTTACCAGAGATTAGAACTTTGTTGATTATACTGTTCAGTATAAAGATACAGTCGACTGTGCTTTTTCCCAAAAAATTGTCAGTCAGATATAGTTTTGTTTTCATCACACCATTTAGTCATTCTGTTTAAAATCAAATGAGAATATATCTTTGATAAAATATAATTTAATGTTATCCCGCGGTAATATTTTTCATCACTCGGATCTCCGCTTTTAAATATTGGTGGGATGTAACCCATTTCCCAGCTTTCAGGATATTGTGCAGCATCAAAACTTTTATTAAATATGGTTAATATAATAAAATTATATA
>VMBQ01002215.1:62421-140560 GCA_007657795.1 Dreissena rostriformis
AAAGTTAAAGTTGCGGTTTATAGTCTGCTTCGATATACATCTTCAGCCGACTTCGACATTAACCCCCCGATCACTGGGATTTAAGTCGTCCGTTTACATATGGCGCACCAGGCAGCCACGGCACATTGACTTATTTCCCTCACAGGTACCCATTTATACACCTGGGTGGAGAGGAGCAAGCGTGGGATTAATTTTTTGCTCAGAAAAATCCAGTGCCCCGAGTGGGATTCGAACCAGGGACCTCTCGATCCCTAGACCAGCATCCCACCACTAGACCACTGTCCCTTCAAGTCACGATTAATAAATACTCACACACAGAACATATTTATATGGAGTACAAATTTATAGGAAATTGTACTAGTGTTTAAACTGTGTCATGCACTTGTATGACGTCCTTATCTTCCAAGAATACATACCTACAATATTGTAGTTGAACTGTCGGTATACAGAATAGTTTACCAGGATATTTAACGAACGAGGTGATTTTTCATCGACACCCTGCGTACATAAAACGTGTTATTGCGTCCGAAACAACACAGAACAAATGTATGCATATTAGGGTATATTTAAAATAACGAGTTATGTAAGAAGTTGTCTAATCCCAATGACATTATAGTGTGCCATGCCGATAACGTTACGCATGTTTTTGGTTGTTAGCTAATCGTTAACGGTTACCAATAAAGTACGGAGATGTAAAAGTGTGAGACTTCTGATACCATGCATATGATATTGTCAAGCCCAATATAAAAAAGTACAACGTCTTCAGAAATATCCCTGAGTGTATTAGACACAGTGTAATTTGACTCTCAATATATCGCTCGCGAAACAGTGCCATCTCAGGAAAATATTTGTTATAACCATTGTTAACGACCGTAGAGACAAACTAACGGCACAATAGCATGTAACACAGCTTTGTCGGAGATCTTTTTTTTTTATAGGCGGTCAGTTATTAGTACAGGGAGACGTATTATGTACTAGAACGTTTTTCAGTGCCATGGACATCGTTGATGGTTTCAATATAAGACAGCAAGAAATTCTGCTTCGCAAAAACATGGAAGCTTGGTCATTCGTGTTGTTGCTTACTATGCAAAATACCGTAAAAGTATATTGATATGTGAGTTGTCAGCATACCGGATGGTATCCATATTCACTTTGATATGAACACATCGACTTTGAGATATGATGAAATTACCAAATGATTATACCAAGGGTGTATGTAAAAAATACAGATCTCCCATTGTCCTGTATTTAACGGCGCGCATTTTAGTGTGCGCTGAGTTGACATATTGATTACGCATATTGCAGCAGCATTCTTATTGGATGAACAGTATCGGTGTCTGACATGCTATCGAAGAAAATATATCATAACAATGAAAACCGTTCTGTGAATACAGTCGACACTGAATCGCTGGAGCCACATTTATCATCTGCTAAAACAATATTTAAATACTTTGCCAGATTCAAAATAACACATCCATCGAATATTATAGTGTAACATTGCTGATTACGAATGAGGCAGTTTTAAAAAAAGGACTTGTGTTTTATTAAGTAATTTTTGAAGTGTGGATTTTTCTTTTAATTTGTGAGTTTGTGTTTGAAACCAATGATGCTTATATTCTATTGAAGTTCAGACTGGTATGTTTTAATCAAATTTAAAGTGTTTTCATAATGTACGACGTGTTATATATAAACAGTTTATTTTCAGTTTAGTACGTAGTACGTACGCACTGTCAATGAGGCAAACATACATGCGTTATGGAGTTAGCTGGGATATGCCCTAACAACGTGTGTGACGTCACTAATACTACGCAATGGCTTCTAGAATATAACGTTACAAACACTGAAGATTACGAATATGATGTTTACGACCAAGACGTTGTCTTCTGGCAGGTAAGTACGACTTCTGTAATTTTTCTAAAGTTACAATTACAACATCTTTAGAAAATCAATCATGTTTTCTCTGCAATTGTGCTGATAAAGACAACCATTGTTTGCTTTTAATGAAACGATATGCATATTGCATGGTTTGTAATTTTCTGTTAGCAATATATGGTCAACAAACAGATTGGCGTCCTTTACGATAATTAATGTTCTACGAATATAAATAGTATAATGCGAACAATTTAATCTCGTGATTTAAAAAATAATGAACGCAATAGATAAAATATGGGTTTGACCAAAATATGTTTTGAAATTAATTAATACTGTTTTATTTATTATTTAGTGTTCACATAACGCGATTTGCCATTTACTCCCTTTATTGAAAATTCGAGCAGTTGCATATGGTTAAGAAATGCGAACGTTATAGCTTAATGCAATTAATACAAACATTTCTGTATCATCAGTTCTCATAGAACATATTTTTTAAAAGAGGCTAGAATTGCAACTTAAGTTTAAATTTACCCAGTTATATTGCACAGGTGACTATAGTGAGATACGCAGATTGTTTAATAGACAAGTGAACGTGGTGTATTCGGTAAACATTGTTCTGGACAAAAATACACAAATTAAGTACGGACTTTTGTTTAAAAAACGATCAACTTCTAGAGTTTAATATAACAAAAAACAGGTTATATTCGTTACCACTGTGTTGAATGATATGTGATAGTAAACACAAATATTTTCTTAAACAAATCTTAAACTAATATTATTACTCAAAAAATCAATGGAAATTTCGGAAAGTAATTCGTAAAATAAAGTTACCGAATAAAAAATCAATGTTCCTTATAGCAAAAGCCAAAATTTCAAAACAAGATGTTTTCTGGTGACACGGATGTTTGTAGATATAAAATGCTCGCTTTTAATTTTTCGTGTACACAACAAATTCCATTGTAATGTCCCGCGCTGATATATATCCATACGACACATAAACACTTAAATGGTACCATGATAGTGTTCATGTGTCGTGTGAATAGATATAGTCGCGGGGTTATAAAATGGAATTAATTGGGTACGCGAAAAAATAAAAACGAGTATTTTATATCTACAAACATCCTTGTTACCAGAAACCGTCTCGTTTTGAAATTTTGGCTTTTACTATAAGGAACATTGATTTTTTTTTGGGTAATTTATTTTACGAAATACTTTACGAAATTTCCGTTGATGTTTTAGTAATAATGTTACTTTAACTCAACATACAAGAAATTGCAATAACTACTATGATAAACATTTAACAAGGTATTAAATGGGCTTTAAAATGTCCTTATATATTTTTGTGCAGATATCGGTATCTTGAAGATTCTCAAACTTTAAATTTGTATCAGAATTAGTATTAAGTTTTTAATGCTAGGAATACTTAACCAAATGGTCTTTAAACAAAGAGTTCAAAACAATAACTAAGAAAATTGTGGAAATATGAGTGTGTAGTGGAGCTTTTTTGTAGAAAATAAAACATGTATGTACGCCACAATTAAACAATAGCGCTTCACTCACCAATACTAAATAACAAAACTAATTATGATTATAGCAGCAATCGCAGCGGTTGATTTAGTTGTAGTAGTATTAAAAACATAAATCAACTTTTCTTATTAACTGTAATCTGTAATGATGAAAAAACGCATAACGTGAGGGTGTTTCTTGTCTTTTGTATAGCTAGTAGCTGTAATGATCGTTTCTCTTACATTCCTACTGTACAAATCAATGGGATTGTCTCATATGTCATTACAGACTTCGTGAACAATAGACTTTGTGTCTTTTCTGTCATCAGTTGCCGTGAAATATGTTATATAATGAATGTTCCAGACTTCTTTATATGGCTTTGTCATCTCGAATACTTTTTTAAGTGTTATCAGACCCAATAAACTCCCATTTATGGCTTTGTTATTTAATTTAAATAAGAATGAATAGTAAATTATATACGAAGTGAAGGATCTATAATTGTTTATTCGAAAATTAATATTTCGAATTTGCATTTCTGTATCATAGTTAATATTGATTTGTGAAATTATAAACAAATAAATGATGTATAAAAGGAATTATATTAGAGTGTATGGCTTTATAAAAAAATAATCAATACAATAATTATTTCAGATATTCAAATCATTACACAATATTAATGTGAACTCGTGAACGTTTACTTATTGCAACTTGGCAATGCGATCTAGAGCTTTAACGCCATGATTACAGAGGTTAAACAGAAGATACATAATGCGGTAGGGTAAGTGACGTATTTAGAGTTGAAAGCTCAAGTTAAAATGGTGGTAATGCAAATATTATTAAATTGCCGTGATTCAAATATTATTCACTAAATGAACGTATAAGCAATGTTATAAATACACTTAAAACACTCATTTTGTGTTACGTATATGCGCATTATTATTCATCATTCAGCAGTTTAAAGGCGAAGGCCCAAGCTATACTAATTAGTTTGTGTTTTTGTGTTGATATTTTATACTTACTATGAATTGACTACATTCGAGTACAAATCTAACCGAACGATTGTAGAGGAATCCGCAATATCCCGATTGGACAGATTGATGCCTGGCGTATTGGGAAATGGAAACACAGCGGTGCAATAAATGGGATGTGTCTGTTGTGGAAGAACCGTTGTGGTATTATGACGGAACTTATGCACAGTGGCTTCGAGTTTGGAAACTAAATTCACTTGTTATTTGGATTACGTGCCGTGAGCTGGAATGAACGAGATAATCGGAATACAATGAAAAAAATGCACATGATCGTTGAATTGGAAACCTGACATCTAAAACGTGTACTTATATATGTTTTGATTTAGTTTCTGAAATACATACACTTAATGCGATAATTAAATAAATAATAAAGATATGAACAACGCATGTGTATGCGTATTTACATTGTGAATTGGCTAAGTATATATTGTTATAGTTATTTTACTGCCGTGTTTCTCTTTACCAATGAAAAATTACTAAAAATAATGCTAAGCAAATGATGGAAATATCAACAAGCGGCGTGATGTACCAAAACGCTTCAATATTGCCGACGGCAACGTACGAGCATCGTAGAGACGTTTATATTGACCTGAATATCACATACGAGGATTATTATATTGTCGATCAAAATGTGGCATTTTGGAAGGTTTGGCTGGTTTTTGTTGATGTATTCTTCTGTAAATTGTATGCATTTTGTTTAATATTTCCAGTTCCAGGTAAATGACACATGATTGCATCAAACCTCAACAGGTCAAGCACTTGTTTTCCACTAAACATATTCATTTATTTGTTTGACTGATACTAACTAAGCTTTGTGTTGCATTTACAGAGCATTGATTCGCAAATTCGTTTTCTGCAAGAGTACAAGTAATAATGCGATAAAACAAAAAACTCCCGTTGTAGCCGCCATATATTAATTCTTCGTGTGGCTTTAGATTTTGGATAACAGTATTTCGTCTTGACAAGTATTGTTTAACACATACCATTTGTATCGGTACTTCGTGAATAAAGTAGACATCGAATTGAACGTGACAGTGTATATAATTGCTCTATGCATTTAAGATTTGGAAGTAGCGAGGAGCTGAAAGGTCCCATTATGATTTATGAGGTTTTTTCTACAAAATGATAGTACCAAATAAGTTATTCGTCATTTTCTTCTCAGGAGCCAAACATGTGACAAACAAAGCGTACGTGCCAGTCGTCATTTCGGCTGTGACCTTTAACATTTTGTGTAAACGTTGGATTAGGATGAGTATACAATACATCAATTTATAACATATGAAACAATGTCTGTAACACCAATCGTTCTTACAATTCATATTATATCTACGAGATGCTCAAAATTGATGATATTACTGTATATATAAAGTGCTTTATAGTCAAGACAACTTCATTTAGAGCTGGAGTAAAGCCCATGTTCATCCGTAAGAAGTTTGTTATCTATTTATGCATGCATCATATAAGCTTCAACACAACAACAGCCTTTAAAATACCGGAACATACTCCCAACCATAACAAAACTGCAATCACAAAAGCAGCAACACACAAATATCAGAACATTTGGGTTTGAATGTACGCTATACTTGCATAACCCAAATTGCACTACATCCAAATTATAAATAAATGTATTCACATAGCATAGTTAATATGAATAATATAATAATTAACAAAAACTGATATTTAAGTCGAGTTTCAATGTTTTTGCTCAATATATGTAGCATTACATGTACGTATAGGCATTAGTTGCACACAAGTACGATATTAATATGTTCATTTATGAATAAATACATAGTACACAATGCAAAAACACAATACTTACTGCATTCAATAATGTTGTTGTTCTGCACATGTTATGGTACATCAATATTCCACTCATACAAACATGCATCCAAATGTACATACCTATCGTGCGCTGTTAGTAAGATTGGGCTACACATACAAATAATTGCGCGTCAAATTTTAAAAGTTGAGTTGGAAAGAAGTTCTGCGGCCCTTAAATAATTATAAATTACATTAATATGATAATACCAATAATACGCTCATGTATTGGTTAAAACGTGCAAGAACAATATTAAATACCAATTGAACATTATTCCAATCAAAAGTTCAAAATGCACTCCTTCTGTATCGGTTATGGTCCAAAAGCCGAAGGAAAATGCCTCATACATCAATCTGGTATTGTTTATACACATTTCAATTGAATGAAACTACAACATAATCTAGATAAATGTTTATTCGTTCTTTTTCATTACCATTCGGGATGTAAAGACGTATATTCGAGATTTAAATTGGGTCCGATATGAAAGCACACAATTATATTTGGACCAATAACCGAAAACGAAATTTTATAAATTGTTGATTCACTATAATAGAATATAATATACAATATATAATCATAAAATATAGTCGTTCTATATTTAAAAAAAAAATTATTTGTATTAAGTTCTTATTGTGTAAAATCGTCAAAATATATCAGTAAAATAAACAAATAATGTTTCTATTCAAACGATGATTTTGCATACAACTTCAATAGATGTAAATTACAAATTGAAAACAATGACAATGTTTGTGAAATGTGAACCTATTGATTATTATCCAGAGTTAAAATATGTTATTGGCTTAATTTATTAGAACCGCTGGACCATCACTAAGCGTTACACACGTTGAATTTGTGCGCCTGCGAATTACCAAACGCAAAACAAACAGCAAAATATGACATGACACTTGCAAACAAAAGCTAGTGAAAATTCGTATTGTTTATTAAAAAAACTTGTCTACAAAAAGAACTATAAAATAAGTAGTCTGCACAAAAACATAATTATATATTTTAATCAACTAGACAGACTCGTAGGTCATTGGTTCTCTTGGCCATTAGTCCTCGACCAGTGCATGACTCTAATATTAGAACTTTTGTTTCAGATTCCTCAGCTGGTGCTGTTGGTGACCTTATTTGTTCTTATTGTGGTCAGCAACACATGCGTCCTCGTCGGGATTGCGCTCTCGGAAAAACAAGCGAAAACACGAATGAACTTCTTCATCATGAACCTTGCTATAGCAGGTAACACGTCTTTGACTCTAAGCATTTGACTACTGCAACGTATTTTACACGTTATATTTTGTTTTTAAGTTATTAACTCATTTAGCCTATAACAGACACACATTGCGTTGTAATTTAATTCGATTCCATGAGCTGGATTACGTCCATGTCGTGATGTTATCAAGACATTTTGCAAAGTCTCAATCATTGTTGAATCACACCCATTTTTTCAATATTGTTATTTCTTTGAAAAATGATTAACATAACTTGCGTTATATGTCTTCAAAAGTTTAAATGGTTAATTAAATGTCACCATGTTTAGATATGTATCTAACGAGTTGACTGAAATCATAGACACAAGATATAACCAGAACAACCGTATGTCACATGTTGTATAAGGGGTTGTGTATTGTATGAACAACATTAGAAATAAATAGAAATTATCAAACAGTATTGACAAAAAAACATCGTATACGCCAAATATGAAATAATTGGTGGCAGAGACGACAATGCCCTTAAGTTCGATCGTCGATTCAAAATATAAGACGGAACATATTAAAATATTAGGCAACATTTAAGTGTGAGTATAAAGCAGATCAAATTAATATTGACAAATACTAATACAATTTATAGCATGTTCAATCTGTTTTTCTGTTATTTTACCAAGTGCATATTTTTCACAGTTTAGTAGTATGTTAAACTGAAAGCTCAAACTCGACATAAACTGTCTACAATTAACTAGCATGTGAAGCAAGGCATGTGTTACAGACGTTTTTCGTTTAATAATGTGGCTAAATGAAATACCTGTATTTCATATCCGTTTTTACTAAATATAATTTTAATTTCTATCTTTATATAATATATATATATATATTTCTTTCAAATATACTTATATCACGTTGTGTTGTGAACTTGTTTAAATTAAGTAATATGTTCTTGTAGATCTGTCCGTTGGTCTGATGCTCGTGACAGTGGAGATTGCTGAGAAGTGTTTCATCGTTTGGCATGGAGGTCCCGTACTCTGCAAAATAGTCCGCTTCTGTCAGGTAGCTTATGTACTATTTTATTGCCTGTATATCTGACAACATTATTAAATTTGATAAACAATGGTTAACCATTTTGTTCCGAATAGTTGAATTAAACCGTTTGGATTATAACAATAACACGTTGAAATTTATACAACAACATATCAGAAGAATATATGTCTTTTTTAAGATAATAAGCTTATGAGTATGTTTATGTTTTATGTTTATTAAATATTGCATTTCCTGTTGACGGCATCAATAATAGTATCAATGCATACATACCTACTTAATGCACTTATTTCAAAAATGAGTAAGCCAAAATGGGAGTTCTGAAAACTGCGTCACACGGACTGATATTATTTTCAGGTGTTTGTGATATACGCATCGACGTTCATGATAGTGGCCCTCAGTATAGATCGAGTAGATGCAATTGCAAGGCCGATGAAATTTACAAGGAAAGGTATCGTTTGTGAACTAGTATCTGTTAAGCGTATATTCACAAATAAATCAGGTTACAACCACTGCTAGAAAGACTTTGAGATATACTTGGATTTGTTCGAATGATATATATATGTATGCGATGATGATGACATTGGCTCATGTATTGCAATATATAGAATGACGTTCGCAAGCAAACATTAGCATACAGACATACCTTACTTCTTTGCAGAAAAGGCATGGNACTAAACGTATAACATTATGTTTTAATTATGTAAAAAAACAAATATATATATATATATCCAGAAGATTACCAATTTTTGATGACGTTGTTATACAGCTTAACCAACAAACGTATCTCGCTTGCAAGTTGATATATATATATATATGCGTTTGGGATATAGCTAAGCGTTTGTATGAGACTTAACGGCAATAATATTGACATAATGTTTAAAACACCCAGATTCTTGTTAATCGTCACATATGTTAGCCAACAAGGCTAACTCAATGGGTATCAATGTCATCTATGCCATATTGGATGTAATAAGTCGGCAGTTGGAATTGATAATCCTCGCAATGAATTATACACGTACTTTAAACTGTCTTATTTTTTATATTTACTGTTTTAAAAACAAAAGTATGCACATGAAATACGATAAACATTAATGGCAGTCAATTATAGAAGTGACTGGGGAATCTTGTCTAAGACGATTGTTCACACAAATTTGAACTGCTTAAACAACAATTATCAGCTGAACTCAAAATGGACAATAACGACTTTTGACACTCTATCGTTAAATAAACAAGCTTTGGTACAGAGCAATCGTTCACCAACTATGTAGTATGCTTTAAGGGAATAACACACCAATTCTGAGTGAGGTCTTCTTAAAACCAAACGTTTTAACGTTACTTTTACAGTATATGTCATCAACATTCAAACCAATAGGCTGTCAGAGCAATAAACACGTTAGTGTACTATCAACCAATGACACTTCAACTGCATTTAGAAGATCCCAGACAAAGATTGTTAATAAAGCGAACCCTTTTTATAATTTAACATGTCACAAGTGTTGATATCATGTTAATTTAAATTAATAAAACATTGGGTTGTTCCTCTTACCATTGACACAATTAAATGCTTCATTTTTTTAAAGATGACTATGCTATTTATACGCGGTAACAACCACCACTTGTTAGATCAAATAACTGGACGTTTCCTTAAACACGAGCATTTTTTTGCTCGAAGAATGTTACACACCAAAATACTGCTTCGGCGTAAAATGTCACGATTACTATTCCTTTGGGTTCAATTATGGCAATTGTTTCTTAAAACGGTCAAAGAAAGTCATAATACTTATTAATACCCAAAAGTTTTATTTCCACTTCCGTTCATCTTATTTGAAAGAATATTACGCATACACATTGTTTTACAACTTTTAACTATGCCAATACATACGCTGGAAAGTAATTATCATAACATTTTTGAAAAATACTGATTTGTATCGACAACATAGATATTCTGTATGACACGTTAACATTGTTTTCATTCCCTGTAAAGTATTTATATTTTCATCATACGCATTTAACATGAATACATAACTTTGCTTGCGGCTTGATTTCACAGCAGACAAAAGCGACACCACTGACCATATATATATTGACATTGTGGAATTGTTTCTGAAATGGCGATTAATTTGTTCGAACATGATTTAAATAAGTACTTCCAGATAATCCCGATGGAATACAAATATGGTATATGTTTGTCTCGATCTTTGTGTGAATTAACATTTATAAACTATCAGTTGGAATGCATTTCGGTATTGTTTTACGAGGTTATACACTATGGAAACCAACTTTAACAAAAGTAGTGTGCCTCTTTACACTTCTTCTGGAATGGCGTTTGGTGTGGCTGACAAATCGTCGCAAAAAAATGATCTTTATTTTGGACATTTTTGTAAACGCATTAACTAAGCTCGAATATCCAGAGGGCATCACCCGAGACTTTATATTGATTCGTCTTGTCTGAGATGACCTTTGTTGTATCTCTGTCTACAAAGAGACAATATTAGTTCATTGGAACGGAGTAATCATTGGAAATATTCGAACATATAATCAGAATGATTTAATTTAACTCAAAGGCCAACATATTTCGAATACATTATTGAGACATATATATATGTTTTTTCATAATATTTTACTTAACGCACAAAGGGTGCTAGCGCCACAGCAGTTGAATGATTTATTTATTATTTGTTAATATCGTAACGCATTTTCATACATTAAAACCGGTTGTTTTGTGTATGTTCCAATAAAGTAGAAAACAATAGTTCACATAATTATATTTGTAAAGCATATGCGTTTTATGCCGATGTTGAATTAAGCGTGTTTAGACGATACGCATGACTTTGTATAAGTAAGGTTGGCATTTGAAACGTCAAAAAAGCAATTGAGATATAAATAAAATAACACTTTCTTTCAAGGCAACACACACAACAACATTATAATAATAAATACGCTATGAATAATATATTTGTTGTTTCTCATGTTGTTCTCAATAATCGTGCACGGAAACGTCATTTTGAGCGATTTCTACTTACATATGGTTTGGCGCGAACCACGCAAACCGACATTAAAATTAAGCATTCCATTTACCAGAATCGTTAAAATTTATTTAAGAACCTTTAACATTTTATTCCAACAATCATGAGAACATTCATTGCAGGGCAATTTTTTATTGTAAAAATCTCCATTAAAAAACAAAACACTCACGAATTATGAAGTAATAAACCAAAAATGCTCCACGAGATTGGAACAGGAAATCTTAATATTTAGATAAATAATAACGATTGTAGACATTTTATGGAATAAGTGAACTGTACCGTTATTCAGAACAAAGTCATGTGCAATATCACTTCGCTTTAATTTCCGTCTTAACGTTCTTA
Source organism: Dreissena rostriformis (assembly GCA_007657795.1). NCBI lineage: Eukaryota > Metazoa > Mollusca > Bivalvia > Myida > Dreissenidae > Dreissena > Dreissena rostriformis. Next base: position 74,270 of record VMBQ01002215.1, read on the forward strand.
TTTATATAATGTTCGTTTTTGAAATGTATAAAGTGTTCGTTTGTCAAATGTATAATGAGTTCTGACAAGTACGGGTCAAGCCGTTATCATAAAATGTTTCAAACAAATTATTTCAATTTAAAATCTGAACCAAGTACTCACAATTAACTTGCTTTTCATACTGTAGTATGATAATACATAGACCGTTAGGCGCGATCATCTGTCGGTCAATACATTTAACAAGTTCATCTCTATCAACTATCTCTACGGGAAAATAACCACGTATTGTACTAATTATCAAGAACGTTATTCAATAATATCCGCTGGGTGTTAGATTCGATTTGATGGAACACTTTCTTCTCACGTTTTACTTAGCGGTTGCAGTATACGTGCCTATTGTGTCGATACCGCTGTGTTTAAAATAATTATCAATATTCATTTCTCATTAAAAGACATGCCCTATGATATGTCGATTTTGTCGATTGGTTTTGAAAACTATCCTTATCGTGTTAAATAAGGTTATTATTTGCTTATTCAAAGATGTCACATTTGCTTTTATTGTGTAAATTCCTTTTGCATGTGTAACATTTAGGTGTAAACTATGTGTGTGCCGAAAGCAAATAGGCAGTTAATATGATCGGCTGAACGGTCGCCGTTTAGAGTAGCTTAACGTATGACGGTATATAATTTTATGTAACAGTTCTATTATCTTAAAAGATTCAGAAGGCGCAGCACTAAATCAATCAAGTCAACATAACATAAACATTAATGAAAATGTGGCCATCTTTTTACAAAGCATCGAGTGTTTAAACTTATCAAGTCTTAGGAAATTGTTATGATGCATTAGAACAACAAACATACACACACACACACACATATATATATATATATATATATATATATATATATATACAAACTATAACATAATAAAGTATTTTTAGTCGTAAAATGTTGTCCCCATAACATAGCAAACTCTTATCGCAAAATAATGTTATGTTGTCAACACACCTTATTTCTGCCTTGGCACAAGTTATCATTAATGAATATTTATCATCAAAATATCGAGTTCATATATCATAAACATCATGTTTCGGACAACACAAATAACNATTTATATATATATACTAAAATGATCATTAAAGTAAATGAAGTAGTCTCGGTTGTTACATGCGATATTCGGCAGAAATTCCAGAACTGATTGTTATCTTAATTTTTAGCGTTGAGTTACGTCGGTAGATTGGTAGTTCCAAGACGTTATTTTTTATCTTACGCGATTGGCATGTGATATACGAGTGTAGTTTATACATAAGTTTGTAGACTTAATAAATTAACCATGCAATTCGTTGCTTGTGTATAAGTTCATTTAACATTCTTAAAAGATTTTATGATATGTATGTACACATAGTCGGGTATATTAGGATTTGTACATTAATTTATGTTCGGATAACATAGTTTGTTAAAGAAGAAAGCTCTCTTACGTTAAGTATAGTTGTTTTACTGTGTACATATAATTCATTACCTGAACTTCTTTATTAAAATGGCTTATTATAATTTTGCAGTGTGTATTATTGATACGTATCACACTAGAACCTGTATGTGTTAAGTTTGCTAAAATATATTATAATGTTAGGTGATAATTTGGGGCTTATCGCATCAAATGCTACACACATCCGAATTATCCATTAGAAACTGTTATACACGCGCAGATCAATTCATTCTTGAGATACTTATTACACTACGCATTTTATCCTACAGCTAAATGATTTTAAAGAAGAAATTACAAGCTGTGGTATAAACTTTTGTTTACACAACTACTTGCATTTACACTGCTTGTACATGCACATGTGTAACACTTTTTTTGCCTTTAACTCCTCAAAATAGGATTTGTACATGATTGTAATGTAAACATTTCAAATCAATAAACAGTATATCAATAAAAGCCGTTAGTTATTAATCCAATACAGCGTTTCTTTACATTCGTTTATCTGAATACAAAACAAATCTCCGCACTTTACGCGCTTGCCTGCTAAATAGAAACATTCTGAGCTCCAACGGACCATTGAACCAGGATCCTCCGAGTGGTAACCAGAAACTCTAACCCCGTCGCCAGAGACCTTGCCCAACTGCAAGGGAAGTGAAGTTATTTCACTACACTGCTGACGTAATCAATCGATTGCATCATTCAGGTAATAGACACGAATGTCTGCATTTTGACACGCATTTGTATTTAATTTAATTAAAACGATTACTTGTGTTTACTTAAGAGTTTTATTATAAAATGTGAATTACAGTGTTGGAATACATATATGTTACTTGAATGTGGAATATTCACAAAAACGCGATGATTTGTTGTGCAATTGACGGATTTTGAACAGTGTCAGTGAATGAATTGTTTCTTTACTTTTCGGAGGGGAATCGATATTGAATTGAAAGGGTAATTTCTTTGATATGAAAGTCTTTCCTTTGTTAGGTGATCAAGGAATGCCTATCCACAAAGAATTGCATGCTCACACCTAGTGCTTTAACATGGATAAGATAGATGGAGATGAGCACATGTGTTTTTAATGTCGTGTGCAGATTTTCAACTCGAAACTGGAAGCAAACAAAACTTGACGAATATACATATGGTTATTACAAAAATTTGGTGGGTTGAACAAGAGTCAGTAGACGTTTGCTTGTGTTATGCAAGTTAGTAAAGAAGTGTTTAAAAAGAAGAGGTGTGTATAGACTAAAATTAACAATATCGGCGGTGATAAATGCTGAATCATGCTTGACGTAGGGGTACACATTTTGTAAGTTCAAAATAGCGGTCAACCTTATTTTTGGAATGTTGCAATAAAGTCGTCTGTGTTCTACTTGAGTGTGTAATATTTTGGGGCTGATTTATTTTAAATCGAGGCATATGGCGGTATTTTGTCTTGTTACTCAGCTTTTGCGTGGAATCCATATGGATCATTTCGAATGACATAAACGGAAATGAGCACATACTATTTTAATATTACTACGCAATGCAGGATTCATCTAATTTAATCGGTCATGTTTTTCAACAGACCGGAACCATATTCGAGCTTGAGCCTGATATCATTAAACCCATATCATCTATTTGACAATAATGGAAATACCCACATCCAGATAATCCCGAAAGAATACAATTGTGGTATATTGTTTGTCTCGAATGTGAATTTACAATAATCAACTATCAGTTGCAATGTATTTATGTATTTAAATACGAGGTTATACACTATGAAAAACAACATTGAGAAAGTGCATGAGCCTCTTGTCACATCTTCTGGAATTGTGTTTGGTTTGGCTAACAAATCGTCGCATACATTTTGATCTTCGTTCTTGACATTGATATGAACTCATTAACTTAGATCGGATATCCAGAGGGCATCACACCGAGACACGGCTTTATATTGATCCGACTTGTCTTTTTTTTATGTATTTATGTCTACCAAAGGACAATAGAAGTTCATTGGAACGGAGTAAACATTGCGACTATTCGAACATATAATCAGAATGTTATTTAACTCAACGGTCAACATATTTCGATAGAAATATTGAAACATAATATAATTATTTTCTAATATTTGACTACACGTACAAAGGTTGCTAGCACCACTATAGTTGCATGATTTATTTATATTTTGTCGTAACGGATTATCATACTTTCAAATCGGTTGTTTTGAGTATGTTCCAATAAAATAGAAAACAATATTTCACATAATTATATTTGTAAAGCATATGTGTTTTATGCCAATGTTGAATACAGCGTGTTTGGACGATACGCATGGCTTTGTATAAATACGGTCGGCATGCGGAATTCCAAAAAAAGCAATATTAATATAAATAAAATAAAACTTTTTTTCAAGGAAACACACAACAACAACAACAAAAAAACTACCCTATGACTAATATATTTGTTGTTTCTTATTTTGTTTTCAATAATCGTGCACGGTAACGTCATCTTGAGCGATTTCTACTTAGAGATGGGTTGGCGCAACCAACGCAAACCGACACTAAAATTAAGCATTCCATTTACCAGAATCGTTAACATTTATTTAAGAACCCTTACCATTTATTCCAACAATCATGTGAACATTCATTGCAGGGCTTTTTTATTGTAAAAGTCTCAATGAAAAAACAAAACACTCACGAATTATGAAGGAATAAACCAAAAATGCTCCTCGAGACAGGAACAGGAAATCGTAATATTTAGATAAATAACACGTTTGTTTACGTGTATCTATTTGTTTTAATATTTAATGAAATGCAATTCGTGCTTCGAAAATTTTTAATACAGTTGTTTTGATTAACCAAATAGTTCCACATTGTATCATTCATACTTAATATTCCTGGTATACATCATAACAGGTGAACAGACTCGTGTTTACAGTACGATTGTAGGAATTTTATGGAATAAACGAACTGTACCGTTATTCAGAACAAAGTCATGTGCAATATAACTTCGCTTTAATTTCCGTTTTAACTTTCTAATTTATATAATGTTCGTTTTTGAAATGTATAAAGTGTTCGTTTGTCCAATGTATAATGAGTTCCGACAAGTACGAGTCAAGCCGTTATTATAAATGTTTCAAACAGAATATTTAAATTTTAAATTTGAACTCACAATTAACTTGCTTTGTATACTGTAGTATGATAAACCTAGACAGTTAGGGGCGAATATATGTCAGTTAATACATTGAATATATCAACTCTGCGGGGAAATAACCACGTACTGTACTAATTATCAAGACAGTTATTCAATAATATCCGCTGGATGTGAAATAGTCATAATTTTATGTAACATCTCTATTATCTTAATAGATTCAGAAGGCGCGGCACTAAATCAAACAAGTCAACATAACATAAACATGAATGAAAATGTGACCATCTTCTCGCAAAAGCATCAAGTGTTTATACTTATCAAGTCTTAGACAATTGCAATGATGCATTTGAACAACAAACACATATATACTTAAATGATCATTAAAGTAAATGAAGTAGTCTCGGTTGTTACACTCTAATGTGGCTTGCGATATGCGGCAAAATCTTTGTAGATAACGTGAATACTCTTTTATCTAAATGTTTTATTCTATAATCCATTAAGACGGCTGAAGTGCCATGTGCTGTTGCATTATACATAATAGTGGTCATACAGAAATTAAAACACACTTACATTAAAGTTACATTTAATGAAAATAATAATGTATGCAATTTTCCCGAACTGATTCTTATCTTAATTTGGCGTTGAGGTTCGTCGGTAGATTGGTAGTTCCAAGACGTTTAATTGTATCTGACGCAATTGGCATGTGATATACGAGTGTAGTTTATAAATGAAGCATTATCGACTGAAGAAGTTTACCATGCAATACGTTGCATGTATAATACTTCATTTTAAAATCTCAATGGATTGTGCGTTATGAATGTGCATATAGGCGTGTATGTTAGGATTCGTACAATAATTTATGTTCAGATAGAGGTTTAAGACAGTTGATAAAAGGAAATGGGAAAATTATATAATAATTTGCATGATCTTGACATAATTCACGTCTATCGGTCGGCGATCACTCTCGTAGAAGACGGGTATCACCAAAGGCATCAGTGTATGTTCTTTGTGTCATGCTTATTACGCCTAAATGCGTCTTATTTTATCGATCTGATATGTTTGATACCTATAAGAACGCAGAAGACTATTCGTCATAAAATTATCATGTCGTTCAAATGAATAGAATATGTGTGCTATGTTGTCCATTAATACAGTATATTATACTATATTAGTATAGTAAAGTAATAAAAACTAAGCATTGAAGTAAATTACAAACGCTATAATTGCATGTTGATATGCACGCAAAAGGAATTAAGTATGAAAACATATATACGTACAGAAGATGTATTTTGTGTGTAATCACTTATTAAACCATGATCTTCACATCGCTTGTATTGATATAAATAACCGTATTGCATGTGTTTTAATATTTAATAACATATAAACCCATCAAACGCAATGTTATACAACTTGGGTAAACGAAGGAAGTTTCATCATGCGCAAAATTATCAGTCGAAAGTAATCCTATTACATACATTTTATATAAGTCAAAAGCAGCCGAATCTCACGCGAATAACTTCAGTCAATCGATGTCACATCGAATTGTTAAGACGCATCGAACGCAACTATTTCTCTTAAAGGATGTCGAATCGCACGCCAAATTATATGTTATAGATTGTCTCATCACAAGCGAATTTATCAGTCGAAGGTGGTCACTTCACAAGAGAATTTATCAGAAGAAATTAGTCGCATCAGTACAATACAGAAGCACCATCCGTGTTCTTATCCGTGGAAGGTAATCATCGGACATTTCCACACAGCTAAAACTTGCCATAGAGCTGGAACTGTGAAAACAATTGCATTGCAGTCATTATTTTCAGTATAAGATTATCATAATGCATTTATAGTTGAAGTAAGTCGTATCGCAAATCTATAATGTAACTCCTATATTATTTCGAATCATTTCCTATCATTTATAGTGATATACTGGTGATTAAGTTCAAACGAAATGTCGATGCTTTCCATCGAACGATTACAATACGAAACAACTAATCTAAAATCAGTTATAACAATAATGAAGTGAGTAACCATTTTAAGTGATGAAATATAGTAAGCGAGCGAAACTGAGACGAAAACAATTTTCGTACAATTTATTATGGAAACCAACTAAAGGTAATAAGTATACAATTAATGTATATAAACAAGAATTTATGACATTATTTTGTGAAGGATTTGAATTGATGTTTTGCTTTGTTACATTCAACAAATAGTTGCCATCTCATGTTTGTAACGATCCATGAACACCATACCAGAATATGGTTTTCCAATATACTTGAATGCCGTTGCACCTAAGAAGTCGTTATGCGCGGCAATTTGCAGTTATAAATATATTTTATCATTTACTATGGATGATGGCATAATTGCTCTGTTCATGATAGTGTTTCTTGCTTTCCTAAATAAACATTGTTTGAATCTAAGCAAAATTGACCTGGATATAACAACCAATCACATATAAATCGGTGTCATTACCTCTTCATGAGCTATAGAAATGTGATTGTTACATAGCAGTCTCTTGGCAGCTTACATCTCTGTTTTTCAATTAATGTGTAACATGTTTCCAACAACAATATAATGTGTAACGGTTAAACCTCGACATGGTTTCTGTCGACGTTAAGTTTGAATAACAATTTTGTAAATAAAAAAGTGATTTGCAATAAGATGCACTTGCACTTAATGTTGTTTTCATTATGAAATCATTTCTGGAAAGGGTATTTGTTTTTGCAAAGGCATGAGGAAAATAAGCACGATTCAATGCATATGTTTTACTAGAGACAATATACACATACATAAGAATCAAAAGTTTTTTCTTAGACAATGGATCCGCAAAAATGAATCATGAATTGCTTGTTCCATTAGACGTGCATATAGATGTCTCTGTCGTAGCGGTCGATGTCTTCATATCATATTCATTAAATTACGCGTCTGTGAATAGCGGAAGAAATGTTCTAGTTAATCATTTAAAACGTCTAAGAACACATTAAGATAGGAGACAATGGTATTGGAAGGAAACGGTAAAGAAATTATCAGTGAGAACGAACCATTCGTTTTAAATAAAAAAGATAATGGAAACCATAAACAATGACATTTAAAGCTCATAAAACACGTTTGAACTTGCACTACATTATGGTAGTGGAATGATCAGAAAGAGCTATTAGTATCAAATTATGTTTAAACAGAAATCTTAACAGTGATGTTTTGTTCTGCACTTGTCTATACAGCATTGGAGTAAAAATATAATCATATATGTGTAAGGTCTAAGCAATCATAATGCTATCACGGTCCCTTATTTCTTGATTTTATTTAAGTTGTCAAATTCGATCTAGTTTGCATATCGAGTATGTTTTTGCTTTTGTTGTCACATTCCAAATTAGTTATTAAATGCTTTGCGTTTTGGTACATTAACGAATTCAATGATTTTTTTTCCCGCTGCTCCCACTCGTTTTTGAAAGTAATTTCTAAATACATAATTTGCAATTGATAATTTAGTGCATTTAGAAACACGCTATGTGTCTCTTACATAGTTTGACATTATATTTAGTGCTATTGAACTATACTTTTGTTTAATTGTTGCGAAGTATTAAATATGTAGCAGTTTTCACTAACTGATAACGCATTGTCTCAGAGTTACTCCTAGCATTAGTTTATTGCTGAGTCTTTTTAGGCATCCAACCGTTAGAATAATATGTGCATCTTACAATCGATGAATTGGTTTATAGTTGCAACTTAGCCTTTTGTAACATAACTTAACTGTTGTTATAAATGAAGTCAAACAAGCAATGTGGCATCTTACATATTACGTCTCTTAACGAATGCTACGATATTGCCTGATAATGGTTTCCCAAACATGGGCACATAGGTTATCTGCGACGTTTTACAGATATGTGATTTTTGTGAAAGTTTAGGATGTAATAGAAGGATTTTTCTGTTTTTAAACAATTAAGTAAATGTTTTACATCCGTTATTCACTGTAAAAATGTATCCAGTAAGATATTGTATACACAATTTCAATTTTGGGAAAAACGATATTTTCTCATAAGTTTATATATTATCGGCTCTTAGTTTAAATGCTTTATTACAGAAATTAGCTAGACGTATCAATATAGATTTTCTGGTCTAATACAATAATTGTAGAAACGTTAACATAGTTGGTCTTCTTCTGTAAACATCAAGTATCAGTGTATTTCTAAAATTATAACATAAAGGACATATAAGAAAAAATGGTTCTCATCTTCAATGTCATTAAGGCAACATATAATGTCATTTCTTGTAATGCATTAATGCCTACCAGATTCTATAAGAAGAAGAGAAGACAATAATTATTTTGTAATTTTGTTTCTAAATTTTGAAATTTCAATTTTGTGTACGTAAATGCATCGTTCGGTTTCAATTCCTTGTAAAGAAATCATGATTGACTGTAATTTACATCAGTTCGCATTGTTTCCGTCATCGCCAGGGCATGCATTAGTGTAATGATTGTCAAGATTTGTCATCCACCAATGCACGCATGCAACTGCAGCAGGGAGCAATTTCGTCTCAATCATTTACCGGGTCTAAAAACATTCTGAAATCTCAGTCGATTTAATTAAACTGCACTGAAATAAGCCAGACAGCACGAACAATTTATTGCAAGGACACACAACAAGGTAGCACATACAACTCATTGGAATTATATGAGGAAATATCCTTTGATATTCTCTTTTTTCGTTGCAAAATGAAGAAAAACTGGTGTTTTTTCTCACTATTATTGCACATATATATAACATTGAACAAATAATTTTGAACACAAATTATCAAATGGCTCTGTTTCCTCAAGAAAGTGCGCAAAGTTTCGAATAAGTTTAATGCAAAAAGTCGACATATATGTGAATTAAGCCATGGAGCATCACGAGGTTTGAATTTTATTAGCCTGATTGGAATAGATTTTTTGGCATTATGAATGATAGTGTCATTAATATTAATGCAATAAGTAGTAACATTTATACTTATAATTGTATTCCAAATAAGTGCAGAAACATTTCACGTAGCAAAGCGTGGTTACCATCCTCATATTGTCATATTTGACGCTCGAATACTTTCGCATGTAGCGTATTATATTTAAATAAACCATATCTAGGACAATGGTAGCGCTGTTTTAAATCAAGAAGCGGATCATCAACTCCTGATAATACCAAACTGTGTGGGCTACTCACTAATATTTGCTAAGGAATTGACGATGATCTTTCGGGGAAATGCGTTGGTTCATTAATAACTTGAACAAGGCTGTACTCTAGGCACCACAAGTAAAGCTGTCGTACTAGTATAGGTTGTTTGTTATTCATATTAAAGCCACCGGTTATCATTATATATGATATGACGGTTTCATTTTCCTATATACTCATCAGTTAGAATATGATGCTTCTGCCTTTGGTGGGCTATAAAACAATCCACAACTCCGCAAGTGGAGTGCAATCTAAATAAATTCTTATGCAATAGGTTTTAGGTCAGGTCTACGTTTAAAGCGGATAAAATCTATAACATGTAGCATAACCCCACCGTGGCTATCATTTATTCGATCTTTGAGTTCGGGGCGGTGATATGAAGGGATAAGGAGTTTATCAGTTTGAATAAAGTTGTTAAGCCATGTCTCAAAAAAGGTTTATACATCAAAATTTGATAGTTCTGCTGTTAGAATATATGTTTTGTTCCATATACTCTGAACATTATACATAAAGAAAAGACAAACTATTAGGCATTGCTTAGAGACAGTTCAATGTGTTAAACTCCGTTACATCGGACTCTATAGAAATCATCGAGACAGGGCCTGGGTTCAATTCAATATCACCAGAAAGCAACATGATAACTATAAGCCATGTCACTTGCTTGACTGTTAATAAGAGAACAACTTGTTTGGCCATCGGATGCGTCAAGAAAGTTTGTATTGGCCTTTGATGTTTCGAAGGAACGATTCCAGAGCAATTTCGGTTTTGTATTAGAACTAGCACATTTAAAGATGCAAAACACAATCCGACTGACTGTTATCTTGATAGAATGCTACGGTATACATCCCAACTAAATTCTTAAAGTTAGTGCTCACTGCCACCAGTTACTACAGACCATTACGCATCAACAAGTCCTTCATCATGAAATACAAGACATAAGTAAACACTGCACTAGACAAAAAAAAGAAAGTTGATGAAAGTTTAAGGCATAATGCAAATAGGCCGGTCATTCAACATAATTCGTAAGTTCTGTAATAAGTACACGAATACCTTCTAGAGAAACCCATAAATGTGTTTTTAAGGCATATATTAATGTATATATGATATGAACTGCACATGATATGAACACATGATAGAAACATACAACGTAGAAACAAAGCGATAGAAATAAGTTTGTGGTTCAAAGCGAGTAAAACAAAGCGATAGTAGTTTTTTTGTACAGACATGCAAAAGCATTATCAACAGTATATAGAATTAAATGATATATAGCTCAAAAAATACACATGTACAGTGAGGATACAGAGCCATATACATACATACACATGTACACACATACTGACACACAGATATACACACACGCGCGCTCATACGTCTATGCAAATATATATAGCTGCTTATATAGCTATACATTGTTAAGTTTGGCTTTACATGTTACAATATAACTAATTCGTTCAAGTGACAGAGTTATTTTAAACTACTAGTACTATGAGGAAATACATTAGACAGTTTTCAATCAGAGAATGTTCAGTTTGATTTGATTGTGTATTGTAACAATGCAGTTTGATTTAGCCTATTAAACAGTTACTCCGCTACCAATCAAGCAGTTACTCAGCTACAAACACCTAAACAAACATATGGATGTATCTATACATAGTAATACGAAGTAACATTTTATATTATAAGTATTTCTCTCATTTTAGAATTAGTTCGAACTACAGAAACTACAAAGAAATGAAAGACGGACTAACTTAATCAGAGAATATTCAATTTGTTTAGTTATACATCTTCAAAACAAGAGAACAATAGAATTTACTTAATACAATCAGAGAACAAATACTCAACAAGACAAACAGTTACACAGCTGAAAGAATAAGAGAACATTGAAAGCCTGTCAGCTGGTCTGATAGGCTTTGTATAATGAAATAAATGTGTTTACATACACGTTATTATAATGCAATTACAGTAAGAAGATCATTCGTTAACATAGTAATTGTATTTGTCAGAATCCACTTATTCGTCAATAAGAAATCTAATTTGTAACCATATTTTTATGTACTAATGACGTTAAAAAAAAACAGTTGCATCATAAGAAATAACACAATTTCCTCTCATAATGACAATTGTTTATTTCCTTAGAGAATACTTTATGTAGTCTAAGAGTAAAACATGTTATGGCTTGTTTTTGGTAAAACAGAATAATATAAGTTTATTTACGGAATCAAAAGGTACTTTATGCGCATCATAATTGATGTGACTGCATTTGGGTTTCATTTATATTGTTATCGTCATATCCACATAGCTGATAAAAACATAGTTATTAAATAGAATGAAGCGTTCTCAGTTGTGTAATACAAAACAGAATTTATGTATGTGGGTTAATTTCGTAAGCAAATGTGTATTAACTGTGAATATTCTTTTGCTAATTGGATACTTCTGTCACCCACAAATGGGCTTTACTATATCTGCTATTGTATTATTAACTTCCTGTACATAACTAAATTAAATAATTATAACATGAGTACAAACTCTTAGACTTACGAACATTTTGTTTCGTTGAACGCAATGAAACTGCTTATTGTCGTAATTGGGTTACGTGGGAGAATGTGCCGTTCATTGACATTATTTTAAATATTGAATATGCCAAGCTTGGGATGTGACAAAACTACGTGTGCACATTGTAATTAATTTCAAGAAGCTTGCCATGCAACAGAATATGTTATTACACACTTACAATGGTGGGTACGTTACCTATGTCACGAGAAATGAAGTTGCATAAACGTTTATGTACTGATAACACACTTATTGCACAGGGACGCTAAAAATAGAACTCTATAAATTATTGTGAAAATGTACATCGGTTTTGCAAATGTCTGCATAATCCAGAGAGTAAATATATTATTTTTTAATTAATGGATATTAATATATAAGTTTTGTTAATGTGAATCTCAATTACATGAGGCTTCCAATTGTGTTCACTTACATTGAAATGCTTGGCAATCGGTTCACTTTCATAAATAAAATACGGTTTGTATAATAAGGATTTATTTTCCTGCTGTTGTAGCTGAAGTTGTATGTTTATGGGAATAAACAAGATGTTCAACATATAATCATGAACATGTGACCTTTTAATAATAATCAAATTATGTCAATGAATGAGCTTAAAATTATCACGGGTTGATTTCGTTTAATGTGCTATTCGTTATATAAGTAGTTTGTATATAATTCGATAATGACTAACCACATTATTTAATACCCAGTGTGTACAATTTGGAACAGAAACAACTGATAAATATGATTTTGTTCATTATACGGTTAAAAGTTCATATTGCATTTGCAAAATTTGGAACAGATAAAACTGTAATTGTTAAAACATATATCGATTTATGTGCACACATGGATTTTTTGGCATATTTCCTGAAAAGTAAGGGGTTTAAAGAAGTCCGGACAGTTTGAACACCTTCGATTTAGTATTGCCCCTGTAAACCGAAATTATGCAATGCATTCTAAAAAAGCATCGGTTTGTATGAAAGTAAACTACTTTAATTCATGTGAAAACTGTTTCATGTGTAAGAAATACCTTTATGATGCTGATGCTTATATTCGAAAGCGCTTGGTGCTACCATATCGATAATTCTTGATATACTGACTATGTTACTGACCATTGAATCGCTTACTGTTTTCATGCTTANGTGTATGGGAATAAACAAGATGTTCAACATATAATCATGAACATGTTACCTTTTAATAATAATCAAATTATGTCAATGAATGAGCGTAAACTACGCACGGGTTGATTTCGTTTAATGTGCAATTCGTTATATTAGTAGTTTGTATATAATTCGATAATGACTAACCACAATATTTAATACCCAGTGTGTACAATTTGGAACAGAAACAACTGATAAATATGATTATGCTCATTATACGGTTAAAAGTTCATATTGTATTTGCAAAATTTAGAACAGATTAAACTGTAATTGTTAAAACATATATCGATTTTAGTGCACACATGGATTGTTTTGGCATATTTCCTGAAAAGTAAGGGACTTAAAGAAGTCCGGACAGTTTGAACACCTTCGATTTAGTATTGCCCCTGTAAACTGAAATTATGCAATGCATTCTAAAAAAACATCGGTTTGTATGAAAGTTAACTACATTAATTCATGTGAAAACTGTTTCATGTGTAAGAAATACCTTTAATGATGCTGATGCTTATATTCGAAAGCGCTTGGTGCGAACGACATATACACTGTATGTACAGTTGTGTACTCCAGGAGCATCACATTTCATCGCGTCCAAAGACACTTTGCAATAACAACCCGCCAAACATTCATTATTCTACCCATTTCATAGCGATATTTATTTGTCTCATTAAGATGTCAGTCAGAATCAGTTCCTTCAAACGTCTTTGTATTCAAGCGTTTGTGACCTGTGGCTTTAAGAAATTGACAGCAAACATTAAACAAATACCACGGCAATATCGTTCGTGAGAAGAATCCAGTGTTCGAGAATTTTACATAATAGCGAATAGCAGCGAAAATCATGGATCTGAGCAGACGCGTCACCAGTCATATTTGCCATATAGTTTTTATATGGGGGACAAACATGGCATCAGCGTTCGTTTTAACGCCGATTATTTTCAAATACTGTTCTTGGTAATATTGTAACGAATTAACCCCTCATGTTCTTAGACTAGTGTTATTATTCAAAGACGATACAGTGTGCGTCGTCTTTACGTAGACGATTGATTGAGATATACTTGAACGTACATTTTACATTCCATATCCACATACCAAGGCCGATCTACTCATTCACCTGTCTGTTTATATCAAAGGATGAATACATTTACGTATTAACGATTACAATAATAATGTAATTATGACTTTAATGATCAGACGCTTATGTTTTGACATGAACAGCTTGTCTGAAGAATGGCGATAATTGAAAGTTCGACCTTGATATTGATACCAATTCTGGAATATGGACACACGCGGCATGCAATTGTACGGTCTAGGCAACACCAGAGCATCGGAATTCTCAGGAGGATTAGACATCCTGGCCAATAGAAAATATCATTGAAAGTGTTTCATAACAAAACATTTGGAGAAGCCATGGTCTTTATAAACGTATCAGTCTTATAAATACATTGACGAACGCGTTTATTATGCACAAGGAAACATTTGGTTGATACAAAAGTGTCTTTCATAGCTTCATCAAATTACATTTTAGCTGAAAATAATTAATAAAATAGTGTTTAACATTCTCAATTTATAAGCTCGTTGCTTTATAACACTTGCGATGTACGTATTTGTTCAAAAGAACTCCTGG
Source organism: Dreissena rostriformis (assembly GCA_007657795.1). Taxonomy (NCBI): domain Eukaryota; kingdom Metazoa; phylum Mollusca; class Bivalvia; order Myida; family Dreissenidae; genus Dreissena; species Dreissena rostriformis. The sequence continues at coordinate 89,384 of VMBQ01002215.1, forward strand.
TGTAAAATCAACTTTACAACGAATGCTGAACCAGTCTCATATATACCAACCCTGCAGGCAATTTGCAAAAAATCAAGGGCATGTGCGTGAACAAAGGTTAATTGTTATGATAATTCGGTTTAATAAATAGTGGTTTGAATCGATGTATACGTTTGTTTAATCGTGAGTTATATAAAGTTATGTTTATCAAATATCCCGCGTTTGAAGACGCTTGAATGCTTAACATCTCGAAGAACTAATTGTTTTCGTATGTTATTCGTATACTTATCACTTATAATATGTTGCGCTTGTATTTGAATGCATAAGCATTTTAGTTAAGGTGGCATGACGACTTAATACCGATAATGTCACGAAACAAAGCAATACATTAAGTGTCTTATTTATATTATAAGGACTTCTATAAAATTTAATAACACTCAAATTGAAAAAAATAAGTTTGCTATGAATCTTAAAATATCTAAATGCCATAAATGTAGTTATAATTATTAATGGTATGGGCGTGCTAGTGTTCTATTGTTCATGAACGATCGAAAGTGTAAGATGTTCTTTAGTTCAACCACAAAACCCTATAAAAAGCGACGAAACACACAATTTACATTTTATGTAAATGTTCATTTACGTTGAATAAGTGCATTTAACATTAAATGACAAAATTGATGGAATACAACCGAAAAGAAAACACATTAACATACTGTAAATATAATTATCTGTACATGTGTATTCATTTATCATACCACTACATTGATATCTGACTGATATAACGTTGACTGATATATTTTTTTTACATCATGTTCAACAGGAAGTTCTTATATCAGTCGATGTGTCGTATTACTAAGACTTAACGAATAAGTCATATTTTATTGTAAAAATGAATCAGATTCAATTAAACAAACAATTTGATACCATGACGTATTACATTTAATCCACAGAAAGGAACAACAAAAACAGCAAAAAAGTTTTTTTCAAATATTCAGAATGCATGTGTAAATGCTGATGACGTCATGTAACAAACGGACTACTTTTTTTCTATGCAAAGGTCAAAGGACATGTCAAAATTTCAGCACTAAATATAAATAGACAAAAACAAGTAAAATAAAACAATAAAAAGGTATTAACAAAAAATAAAAATACAACAGTAACACAATTATTCAAATACTCAATGTAATATGTATTAATTAATTAATGTTAAATAATAAGTTATTATTTATATAAAGAAGGGAACAATTAAGGTTACATTTTGCCGTCTGCTACAGTTTGTCAATTTTGCCAAAGGAAGTATGTTTGAATAGTTCAAAGCTATTTTCTTTTGAAAATATTGACTTAAACAAAATATAAAAAAAATTACCAACAAAATTAACATAACAATGTCAGATTTTGTGGCTGCGGGTGAGTTTGACATAGTTTGGGATGGTTTAATGGAGGAAGTTATCATGTCGGACGAAGACTTTGTCAACCAGTTTGGAATAAATCCCACTGTTTTTATTGAGCCACATGATGAAAACACGAATGCAATTAAAAATCTGTATAAAAGTCCTAGAAAAACCATTACTGAAACAACATCAATGAACGAGAACAGTGCAAATATATCAGACCAGGCCTTAGAAAAAAACAACAACAGATGTAAAACAATTCATAGAAGGGGAAGATCACAAAAACACTATCCGGAAAACACTGGCAGATGTCAATCGCTTTCAAAAATATCTTGCAAAGAAAGATGAAACGAATGAAATCCAACATTTATCAGTTGACCATCTTGATGAATATATTGCCACATATCTGCTCTCCATTCGCAAGACTGATGGTGATGGATACGAGCCAGTCACACTGCGTAGCATTGTCGGAAGCATTGAGCGCAAACTTCAAAGAGCCAAGTACCCATACTCGATATTTCACAGCAGTGGTCCAGCATCTTCCCTCACACGTGACTGAAAAAAACAAGCAACATGTAAATTTTATCACTGTTTCCACAATACATTTCTGCATAAATTGTATTACAATATTGAATTTAATTAATTATTTTATTCATGAATTTTATTTTCTTTGAAATGTTTTCTTATTGCTATTTTGTTAAAAGAAAAACACAAAACAACAATTTCTGACAATTTAAAAAAGTTAGTAGGACAATTAATCTAAAAGCTCAATTCTGTGCAGACATGTATAATATGTTTTTTTTATATTTTTCTTCAGGAAACAAGCCTAAAGCCGCTGCATCGTTATCTAATGAAGAGATAGTAAAACTGAACGCGGACAACATGTTGGGTGCAACCACTCCGAAATCGCTGCTTAACACCATTTGGTTAAACAACTGTCTGCATTTCGGGTTACGGGGAACCAATGAGCAGTTCAATCTTAGGTAAGCTAAATTATGCAATGACAGACTTTCAATGTTAAAAATGGGATTTTGAAATGTTTTTGGGAATGCATATCTGGAATCACAAATTAAACAAAATCAATATTTTTTAACTCAACTGTCTTAAGTTTTACATTAAGCATCATTAATACTTATTTAAAAATAATTAAACATTTCTAAGAAATATACAATTATTTTTTTAAGATGGGGTGATGTGCAACTACGGAGAGACGCTACTGGAAATGAATTTCTGGAGTTTAATGAGCGTCAGACCAAAACCCGCACTGGCGCAAATATCTCAGATGCCGGCAAAATTCACACAAAGATGTTTGCCTCACTCGAATTAGGAAATAAGGACCCTATTAACATTTACAAACTATATAATTGTAAAAGGCCATCTGGCGTCAGCACTGATGAGTGCCCCTTCTACCTGAGCACAAAAACCGTGCCAGTCACTGACAGTTCTGATCAGTGGTTCTTAAGGCAAAAACTTGGTGACAGAAAACTTTCAAAGATGTTGAAGACCATGGCAATCGAGGCTGGTTTTGATAAGGCCAAAAATATCAGTAACAATTCTGCTCAAAAACACCTAGTTTAAAAATTAATGGACTCCAATATTGCACCTACCAAAATTTTGCAATTTACAGGACACAAAAACGTTCAGTCCATCATTAATTACAGTGAAATTTCAGAACAAACACAGAAAAAGTGTTCAAACATGTTGGCAGCATGTTCCACAGCAACTCGCGAGTCATGCCCGTCTGTTTTATGCACTATTTCAATAACCTCGGGACAACATATCCATTCCTCTGCTGTCAGTGTCAACACTTCCAAAATGAACATGTCTCTCCCCACCCACCCAGCAGTTGCACAATCACAGTGTCCTGGTCAAATGAATGCAATAAATGGCATGTTCTTTGGAGCTGTACTAAATGTACAGAACCTGAATATCTACACGCAACCACCACAGTAGGCCAAACATGTAGTAAATTCCGTTTTTTTAACGAAAACATCCCTTCATTCTTTACACTTGTAGATGCATTGCAAAGTTGTGAGCGAATGGCCCTGACAATACACATGCTAATAAAGTGTTCCTTTTAAAATGTTTTATGTGTGTTTTTATTTTATGTAATATTTTATTGCCGCTTACATTTTTGTTGTATAATAAAATAAGCAACGAGACTTTACAGCGTTATACAATTCCATTGAATGGCGCTACTTTGTGTGTTGAGGAACAATTCTATTTTTAGAAACGATTCATACGCGCGAAACCAACTGCAGCCAAAAACGAGCGTAGCGATAAATATTTAATTATTTCTTGAAAAAGAGGATGCATTTTATGAGTGGTTTGATAAACAGAAAAACAGGCTACTGTCTGATCTTTTTGTAATATATAAGGCTCGGCACGAATAAAATAACAGCTCGGCAATCCTCGCTGTTATATTATTCTAAGCCTTGCCTGATATATAAAAACAGATCAGACAGTAACCTGTTATTCTCTATATTTCTTTACTTGTTATTACGAGAGTTAAATCAGACTCGTTTTCGCACAAACAACCCACGTCGTTGCTTATGCTTACGGGCAAAAAAGAGTGTTCCGAACAAAAAACTGAGTTACCTTCCCTATGGCTGAGCGTCAATTATCTTAAAACGTCTTAGCTCTGAAAACCAAGTCTGTATTGCATCGTCATGTTTGGTCGTTCCAACAGCAACACTGTGTACCAATAGCGGTAAAAAAAACAATCATAAATCACCGTAGCGTTGTGTTTAGCGAAGCTGTCAAACAAGCGAAATACCATTATTCAGTGGGTATATTCAGTGAGTTCGAAAAATTCGTCTGTCGGGCACTTATTTTACACAAGACATTGTTTTATAAGATCGGACGACGTTTTTATTTTATCTCGATTGCAATCATGCGGGCACATATTTCCACGAAAGCCCAATGCTCACGTGTACGATATCGGATTTGTTATCTGAATCACTGTGGGGCGTTTGGCTGGTCGAAACTAATTAAATCTTCTTTCAATGAATTTCCTATGCAAATATCTACAATCAATGAATTATTATCAGCGAACGCTTCATTCCCTTATCAATTGCAGAGCTACAGCATCCAGTGATAACCCAATTACCATAAGTTGATCAGTCGTGTTACTTGCTAAGACAATATAAAAGTAATATGCTTGACATTGCTCACCCTGGTGGTTGCAAGAAGACTTCTGTGCTCTGCAGCCATCGTGCGAAAATACTCATATATATGGTATACAGATTTCTTATGGCCGCAATATACGATGTTATATTATTAAGTTCGAAGTTAAATTATATATGAATACGAATTTTACAGAAGCAATAGCAGGGAATTCTTGTTGACAATCTCTAGTCTGTTATTCAAGGCAAGAGGCCTACACAGTACAAAGTGTAGTGCAGGACAATACATAAACTACGACATTCAAGTAGTAATGTTCGTATTGCAAAAGTAAATGTTTGGCAATCACATGCATACGTATTTTTAATGATATTTAACTATTTATTTGAAGCGTTCGCGCACACAACACAGACCAGATTAAACACGAGTTCAAACGATTCTTTACACATGGTGTATTTTATAGGTGTAAGATCGCCGTGGTGTAATGGATATGGTGTCCGCCTAGGATCGGGAGGTCACGGGTTCGATCCCCATAGTGGGAGCGTTCTTTAGATCTCTCCCAACGACACCAAGTACTGGTTCTAGTCCCAGGAAACGGACTCGAGAGCGTTTCAAATAAGTAGTAAATACTTTCTATGCAATCGAGCTTAAATAAATAAGTTTAAACTAAACTGACTTATAGGTGTATGCTAGTCGTTTCGTTTGCAAAATCGTTTAAATGACTAGATTTTTTCAGGGGATACGCATTCAACATTGGAATTTGCCATCTACCATCAGACCATTACCTGTATTTGATATTTAATAATCTGTCAAATAATAAATGTTGCTTTTTGCTTTTTTCTTCTCGGAATCAAATTTTGCATTAAAGAAGTTATTTTAATTGAACGAATTCTAATCGATCTCCGTTTTCTTAAATCGCGCAATTTTTCACCCCTATGTATTCGATTGTTTTTGCAATTTTGGACATGTATTCTTCTTTTGCTGAAAATGTATCTGTTTTGTTTACTAACCCTTCACGTAATAAATGTAACACGGACGAAGCTATGAATCATACGTTGCATACGTCATTATTATGCCCCGTGTTTATTCTTGATATTATCGAGTGATCTAAGTATGTGCAGCCATTGTTTTCTGACTGAAGGTGTTGTTTTATGTTTAAATGTAATTGTGGAAAAACTGCAAATTTAGCAGATAAGTGCATATTTCATATAATTTTATAAATTTCATGGCATTCAATCATGTGTTTTTGTTACTCGACAAAAATACTCGAAATAATAAGAGTTACACACTGTGTGCGCTAAGTAGGCCTTAAAGTAACAGTGCCTCATATAATATTTGGCGTGAACATTATATAAAACAAAGACATCAGCGAATTCTTTGAAATAATGTTGGCGAATAAAGATCAGCAGTATTATAAATTAGAATATTCTCTAAATAAAACACTCAATAATTTGCGTGATTGGTTTGTAGTATTACTTTAAACACCTAACTGTATTGTCTTCAATGCATGTACACGTATAACATATTGATGATTCTCTGTATTCATAAAAAAAAATTAAATGTCAAGGTAGTAGCTTAAATTTTGTCAGACAGAACCAATTTTTTAAACACTTAAAAACACTATATTCGAGGCTTAAAATTGTGATTACACGAAAAAAATATAACTGTGTCAAGAAATAATCCTCAAAGTGTACACTTGTATTATTGCATTTATATTTTTTATCCTAACATGTATTTCCAGGATAAATTTTAATTGTATGAAATGCGTACTAAACACAACACAACAAAAAAGTAAATAAACATTAAGTGTTACTATTAAAACTAGAACGAATTTATTTTGTAAAGTAATGTAGAACATATTCATATTAAAAATAAGAAGAAAAATTGTGATATCAGGGCATAATAACCAATTATTATATACATAAGAATAATGAAACTCAAGAAACATTTACAGGTGAGAAAAGTATACACCCGCTAGTATTTGATTTCAGACAAGTGACCAATTGCCTATATACTACTGGGCAATATATACAGCAAGACCTAAACCATACAACTGATGAATGATTATATGCCTTCTTTTATTTATTAGATTAAGCTTCAAAATGCAAAAACAAAACGCGCATTTGTTCAGATACAAATGCGTAATTTGCGATTAATAATGAGCAAACGTTGAACGTGAAACAACTAATACACTTACACGAATTAATATCATTAGGATCATTTCATTTATGTTTGAATTGTAAACGTTTAAGTGTGTGAGCACTTTATCGGACACGTGTTTGCAAACATACAGACAGTAGGGCTTTGAGTTAATCAAGTTTAACTATGTAGCGGGCGCGGGGTATAATGAGCACCGTTAATTGTAGCTGATTGGCGAATATAACAGCCCTAAACCCTTTCACATCCAACAAACAACTTTATTTGAGAAAGCGGCACGTCGATTTAATTGAAGAGATTTTAACATCGATACAAATATTTAAAGTAAAGTTCATATTCGTATGATTAACATTTGTCTTTCATAATTAAATTAATAAAACAGAAATATAGCTGCAGCCATTACTTGTAACAATTCGATGTCTTTGATTAAATCGATATTTTGCTGATTTAATATCAATATTTATCTCGTAAAGAAAGTGGACATCTTACTCCAGTTTCTTTCTGTCAGAGATGTAATTGCTCAGCGAAGACAAGCATAACCAGATTACCTGACATTTCCATTACATAGATTTAACCAATGGTGCCCATTCCTTTTCCGTGAAGTGATGATCACGGTCTAAGTCTTATTACGAATCAATATATTATAGAGCAATCATCGGAACATCACATAAATATGTAGAAATTTCGAGGAACGCTATAATTTCTAGTTATACAGATACAAAATCTGGAGTGTTTTTAAATCAAACGTATTTATGCGCCGAATGCTGTTAGAAACCTGTTGAAAATCTAATCAAAATCATCAAAAGTGCAAATGATTGCACGATGCATATACTTTAATCCAGAGATGTATTCAACAACAAAATGTGCCTTTTTCTCGACTCAATTTCAATATTGTTCAGTCGAGGATGTCCGTTGAGTGATATATATAAAATGATTTTTATAAGAAATCATTAGAATTATATTATTATGTAAGGACTAACCTCTGCAAACTCATAATTTAAATATTTGTCGAAGTTGAGTGTTGAAATCTCATAAACCTAACGAGAAGGAATCGTATTGGAAGAAGATACGTTTATTGCGGTTGCTTCTTGTTGGCGTGGTAGTGACTATAGAGATTACTTCCTATTAGTAGCGTATGGTATTGTAAACTTGTTCTCAAGTAAACCATATTTAGCCGTTTTACTTTTAAGATATAATTTAATATGTTGGAACCATTAACAACACAACTTACTACAATAATATCTATTCGATGCCGTAAGATGTTGTTGAACTGAATTCAAATCAAACATTTAAATGTTACTGTCGGAGGCAATGTCTAAAAAACACATCCAATAGTGTACGTCTTCACAAAACCGAAGTATCGGACAATCTATCAACGTTGAGGAAGTAAAAGTATGCTTGACGTGAAGGTTTGAACGTTTCCCGCTAAATTTATGTTAAGTTTGCCTTTGAAACAGCGCGTATAGAGTGTTTCGGATGAACGACAATATTGACGTCCTTCACAGAAATAGTGATATATACCAATAATTATCCATGGGATTGAGGAATAATTACATCAAGACATGAAACGTGATAGGCATTCAACATAAACAGTACGAGGTAGACAAGACAAGCTATACATGGATGCATCTAGTGCTTAGACAATATAAATGCATTATCACACGAGTAAACTTTTCATTTAGCTCAAAGTGTCGCCCTATGCAGTCGTGTATGATGGATACTAAAAAGTGTTTAGACAATATTAATGCACTATCAAAATAATACACTTGGCACTTAGCGCAACGTTTTGCCCTATGAAGTCGTTTATGTACTGTCTGTAAATTGGCGTCCGCCTGTTATGCGTATGTTAAATGTAGTGTGGGTACTCATTGAATAACATATTTGTTAAGTGTTCGATGTTGAGAGGAAATGGTGTTTCTTATGTAATCAGACTTCCGAATGTTGCTTCTTTTAATTGTTTATTATTCATAATGTTGAACATGTGTGGTACTATCTTATAACAATTGATAAACGTGTAATTAATGCATACTTCCCTGTGTTTGCAGCGATGTTGGATTGATGTGTGTCATATGTTTGCGATAAATAAAGGGTATTTAATTAGTGAGAGACACAAAGTAACTTTACATAGACCAACAAAATACAACAAAACCAAATGCTACTTAAGTTAAGAAGTTAATAGTATCTGTATAGGGGAGAACTCATTTTACAAAGCAGGACATTATGCCAGGTTTACTGGCTTGACAAAACCATCATATTTGTGATTTTAGACTAACGCTTGTTGTTCTGACAATACGTCTATACGACACAAGAAAAGTTGTTTGTGCGCACAATTCCTAATTGACACAATGTGTCTTACACATGAACATAAAAATGACCTTTCAGGAGGAAAAAAGGACAATAGAGAATCTGACAAAATACACAAAGAGCTTTATTTATGTCAGTGCGTTAATGTACTAGACCACTACATGCAAGAGCCTAAGTAAAATAAAATTTTAGCGATTTATAAGTTACATCATTTCTAGTTCATATAGACGCAAACAAGAAAAATGCATAAATACCAACATTCTACATGTTAATAACATTTTACTGCTTCTAAATCCTATTTGATTCACTCGTGTGTTGGTGTTTGTTTTAGTAAATGAGACCACCAGCAGTTATAGAACAACTGGAGGTATAGTCAAATTAGTTCGTTATTCAAAGTTTTTATTTGGGAAATCGTTTAAAAATATTAACAATTGCTTAAATTAATTACTGTTGATTATAGCTCATACATAACATAAATTGCATGGTACCTACCAATTGCATTATTCATATCCGAAAGGTCAAACAAATACAATTTCTCCACATTTTACTTCATGCTGCTAATTATTTTGCCTGAGCCTATTTGTCAAAAAAGACGTTCACACATAAAACCATATGTAAATAAAAGAAAATTCCAGTTGCATCAGCAGGAGATGAATGAGCATCAGGAAGTCATTTATTTATTGACATAGACCAAATGCCAAACATTCCGACAAGCAACATCAATATACAGGAAGGAATATTGAAACCACAAATACATCTCAAGGCATGTGACTCTAGTTAGCGTCCGTTTATTTGTCAAAGCATGCGATCGATTCCCTATGCAAGACACGGTACATTTGATAACACACAATACATCATTAACAAATATTAAAGATTTACAAACCACCTTGAAACGGTCAATTGCGTTGCGGTTTTAAAGAACATTAAATCAACAAAAGCTTGGATCATGTATTTTTAACTCGATTGAAATTGTAAACAAACAGTTTGTGACACACTATAAATGTATAGCCCCCTAAAATAAACGATCTTATTATAAGCTACCTCGGCTTTTTTTCCTTTTTTTCCACACAGGGAATCAAAGCGCATAAAGAGTGTTATTTTAATTGTGTAATTAATGATACAATTTTCTCAATTTGTCATTACATAATTTTTTTTTGAATAATGTCAAAACCAATACACACTTACCAATTTCAGGTATAAGCACGATCGTTAAACTATGCCAACAGTTTCAACTCTAAAGTACTTTTTTATTTTGAAATTCTTTGTAAGCTACGTCATAAATCATAGAAATCTAAATATATGTTAAGATTCAAATGTTCACATATTGATCTTAGTGAGAAAAGGAGTCTTTTTTTTTCATTTTTAGTTTACTGAAAGTATATATGAGCGCATTAAATCTTAGATTTCACACGTGTGTAGTAATAATGGAATAAGTTACAACTGTGTGTGAAACTAAGACGATATTTCGTAAGCCTCTACTTTAAGTCGGTACACAAATACAAAACTAATGTCGCTATTTATTTATAATTTGTTTGTCGTAAAACTTCAAACAGAAGAAGAATAAATCATCCAAATATTGATATTGAAAGGATCAATTAAAACTCGAATGACATGCTGTATCTATTGAAATATTATCTGCCATAATTATTTAAATTGCGCTTTTGTTCTAACGTAGTGCATAATTATTTAATTCTTCTGAACTTAACCATCATACTTCAAGATTGAACGATTTAATGCGATTTTATTTTGTATGCATTTTCATATTTTGTTAGCAAGTTCAACCCGACTTTTATGCGTTCATTGATTATCCTAATACCCATTCACGTATAACGAACATCTGCACCTTCTGAGGGATACGAAAGAAAACGTTATTGGCAGGGATATATTAAGCTAAACATAATCAATAAATCACTCAAGACTGTCAAATAACCGTGTTCTGCTTGAGCTTAGATTCTACAGGCTCGGCGCACTACACTTGCTATTATGAGGTCAATTAAAATTATTCGATCGCATGTGTTCCTTGATAATTTTGTTTAAGCTTATAAGCTGTTTAACTGTATAGTGGCATGTTCTACAAATTTAACTGAGGTAGCATGCACTTAAATTGTGTGAACATGTGTTCTTACATAGTAAATCCATAGGAAAGTAAATCAGTCTTCATTCTAAATGCATACATAGCTTATGTTTCACAGTCTGTATAATTAGTTATTTATTAAAAAATAATGAGTAAAGAAAAAACTTATCATATAATTTTGGCGAAGGTTTGCACTAATTATTTTCGAATATATTTTCATATAATTTTAAATACACGCAATTGTTTTAAAATTTAACTAAATATGAATAGGAAATGAAAAGCCATTGTGAACATTTAATATCAGCACATACAACATTACAAAACATAAAGGGAAATTACAAACGGAATAAGTTTTTCGATTGACAATACGTTTACTCAAGTATATTCAAAGCAAAATACACATACTTCTACATGTTATAAATCAAAGTATTAAATTGTCAGTAATGCAATAAAATGAAAAATCCTGAATCCGGTTTTAAAATGAACATGTGCTGAACAACCTTTTTTAACACATTATCAATATGGTCTTCCTTATTTACAAAACAAAAAACATTTTAATCCAAACATGTAACTCGACTGCCTGAAATAAGTCAATGATGTTTTTTTTTTATATAATTGCTGGTATTAAAGAAACACATATTACGAGAATTTCTTGTGACCTAGTTATGCAAATAAATGTTGTTGTGTATATATTGTCCAGGAACACAATACTGTTCGGAATGTTTGATAAATTAGGTGGTCTGCCTAGAATACAAATGCCATCGTTCATCACTTCAATACTGTTTTCTGGATACTTGATTATTGCCAAAGTAAATGCTCAATGCCGTTTCGAAATTGTATTGCAATTCTAGTTCTATGATTATTCAAATAAAAGTGAAGCACACAATATATTAAAGTGTGTTTTTGTACATAACGTTTTTAATTTAAGAATGATATGCGGAATAAAACTAATATGGTACTTATCACGTGGCCCATATACCAAAGCCTCCCCCTCCTTACGCATAAATTAACTACCATGTAAGTCCCTTACGTAAGGCTGTCATCCCAGTTTCATTCATTTTGTGTGTTTTGTTTGTGTCTGTGTGGTGTGTGGAATCGTCGGTAAAAAAATCAATTACAAAACATACAGGAAAACGTATGGATAATATGAAATGTTTAATGCCGATGCAACATTACAGTCCCCAATAAAGGCATTATCAATTAAAGCTGTTCTTGTCGTATGTTGTTGTGGAATTGCTTACGATAACAACATTTGATAAAACATCTTCTCTTCTTCATTTACCGGCAAGAAGCTCTTCAGACGAGTTCGTCTTTATGAACTTCAAATTTAATCCGACAATGGTTATTCTTAAAGTGATATGTTTACGCACGTCGTTAGGTATGTAGTGCAACTCACAGAACATGTGAATGGGACCTTTTAACGTTTTGGTTTATTGACAAAATTTAACAAATTTGTTTCAGATTTGCAAATTTTTGTTGTTGTAGTTATGATATTTGCGATGAAACCGTAAAACAAAACATTTACTATGCTCTAAAATATATATTAAATGTATCTTTTGACGATATGAAAACCTGAAAATATGACAGCGTTACAAACAGAAAACAATTGTATAATTTGGAGGTTCATGATGTTATCGTTAATATTTATTACACTACGAGGATTGCTTATATAAGGTACAAACTACACCAATCACGATCTGAGAACGGATGGCCGAGTGGTTTAAGTGCTAGACATTCACTCCAAGTTTCAGTGGTTCGATCCCAGTTGATGATTATTTTTGTTCTTTCCTTAATTTTATTTTTGTTTCTTTTTAAATTGAGCTATTTAGGTCAAATGCTAAAATTTGTCAATTTAAAGCATTTAATGACAAACTTCAATACATTCCAACATCTGTGAAAAAGCAAGGTTTATTTTTTTATTAGCATTAAAAAATACATAGATGTTTTCACGTCATCTCACCAGACGCAATGGGGCATTGCATTTGCAAACAGTGTTTTAGACACTGCGTATTAAATTAATGTTTTTAATTTAAAATTGTATTCGGGAAAGTTTGAACATGTCTGTAATCAACCATGAAATGTTCTAAGTAAAATGTCAACAAATACAAAAATACGATTATATGTCCACTCCAAATATATATCTACGCCATAGCAACTCAACAGACGCATGTGTAAGTTGACAAGGACGTATGACAAATTATATGAACTTTAGCACTGTACGTTTTTCGGATGAGGATTGAAAACGGACTCGCCTTTTATTCTCTTTCATTCCCGAATATTTTCAATTTTACCTCATACTGTTTGCGTAATTACTTTACCATTTAATCAAAAGGACAGTTTAAAATGATGTCTTACAGTAAAAATAATACGTCGGAGTTGTCAGAATGGTTTCGTCTAACTTAATTTGATTGTTCAATATAATTGCATAAGAAGAATTCAAACGACGTCACAATGCCCTAGAATACTCAGCAAATAGTTAACGTGAGATATGCTCACAATATTATATGTCAAATTATGTTGTGGTGCAATTCAAATAATTTGTTTCGTGTATATATGTGTATGTGAACTACATATTCAGATAATTAATTAATGTAAATAACTAGTACAACTTACCATGGGGACCATTTCCGGCTCACATTTTGTGAATGTGAATACTACGAAACATTTATTAAATTAAAAGTCAACACAAGATATCTAACAACTAGGCAATATGCATAAACGTTTTACAAACCCATCCACAAACATTATATTAAGCTTAAACTTAAAAAGTTAAAAACAGTTTGCTTACAATTGCTACATATATTGGTTACAAAAAAATGTACATAGAATATAAATGTGAATTCGTATTCTATTTATTTTAGCAGTTGGGTTAAAATAAACGTGTTTAATATTATTTGACTAAAAACAACACATGCACCTGGCATGCACTAACGACAATCCGTAATTTAATATATATATCTTATTAAAAGCTTCATCTGAGAAGCTTTCTTGCACTACGTTTCAATGGTCAGTGGCATACAATATATATTTTGATAAGACTTATTTAGCTGCAGCTGGTCAACGTCACGCAATGACCTTATTAGCTCAATACATTGTCTTATCAAATATAAAAATATACTAGACTGTCAGTATTGAAATAATAAATGTCGCCATACGCCTTTCAAGTATAGGCTTTCAACGTAATGTGCCTATCCTTAGAGTTAACATAATATTAAAGAAAATGTTGCGTCTCACTTTAAAAATAAATAAACATGTAAGAACAGGGTTTTATTTTATTTGAAATTTCCAACCTTAAAAAAGGAAATCTCTTCTAGAAAATGAGTCAAATATAATCATTCTATCATTTAGTATATTTCAAAATGCTTTGTTTTGTGCCATGAACATATTTGTGCCATTATGTGATATTTCTTAGATATACCATAGTATAGTTTTTTAGTCAATTTATAGTCATTACATAACAGATGTTACCGCATACACATATGGGGGTATGCATAGAAAAGATATTCTGATATGTATTATGTGGATGCAATAATTAATCACTAATTTTTCACTGCTGCGTAAACCGTTGTTAAATTGCTCTATAAGAGGTTAAAACAAAACACCATATTTTGTTCCTAATTAGTACTTATACCATGCATTAATTATTATAGCCCGATAATGTGTTTCTCGGTTTTTGCATGTTTGTGATTTTTGTTCTTTTTGCTATGAACCAAAACAACTACGTACACACACTTATCTAATAGAACATCCGTCCGGAGGGAAACAGACAGTTTTTGTGTTGATTTTCTTCATTTTGATGTACATGTATGAGACTTGCTGAGAAAAACAATAAATGGGTATAATTTGCTCGATGATTAGGAATATTTCCCGGTCAAATATGATATTTATATTAAGAAACGCTATTAACGAAATAGGCTATTTTTAATCCGCTATTTATTAGGGATACTGTAAAAAGAACGGAGCATGACTGACTAATTACCTACACACACAGTCAACAACAGATACACACTCTTCAGAAAACCAGTGATATTAAAAAGTCATTGACAAGTCAGTTAATGGAAATAAGCTGGCAAGCCAAACAAAAACACAAAGAATAATTATATATGAGCTGAATAAGTAACTTTGAGGTCAAAAGGAACAATGCACCCCGTGATGCAACGTTTTAATTGGTATTATTTAATCGGAAGTCATATGTAAAGAGTGTATATTATTTGACCATAGGGCTTCCTTCATGTCAATGTTCCTGTCCAAAAGAAGTGAATAACGGTTTGTTTATGTTTTGTTTGTTTAAGGACCGGAATGTCATTCATGCCTTAGTATGTGAGATAGTGCATATCCGTTTTTACAAATACATGTTTGAAGATCTCTTCTCTACAAAGGTTTTAAAACAAGCTTTTTGCAAAATCAATGTGTTTATAACTCTGTATTTTTACCACTCAAATTAAACACACGTGAATAAGAATAGGTTCAATCAAATAGTATTTTAAATGTTTGTTATCCTTTCGTTTTGATATGCGAAAGGTTGTGATGAGTCTGGAGTCAATCGCACAGTGTCTGTACATGGGCGTTAACTCTGTACGTACTAAGCGTTTTCACGGTACACATTATAACATGAATGACTAACCAGTTATATATTGAGTACAAACCACCATTACATGCTATTGAATGCGGTTGCAACAGCTGGGTCATCCTGAACGCCTGCGTATATTATGAACATTATTCTCCTCGTGTCACAATATGAACGAAAACATCAGACTCGATATAATTTCTGCCAACGTTTAATATCACACATTCCTTGCAATAGTCCGTTTGTTTGTATATGTATAAACATTTTAACAAATTGCATTTGCTCTATACTCCGCTTTCTATATAAATGGTACTATCCGACTGGTTTGGCCTGGTCAGGTGTCCTCTATGTTTGTTTTGAACCCTGAGTAGAATTTTATAAATCGTGCAAAATGAAAACCAAAAAGGCGACTACGTGACATTGTTTTCACCTGTCGAAATTGGCCTTCATTTAACACTATTTCAGTGGCGGTGTTTGCCTATACAGTCACACAGACATGGATATTATTCACGACATAATATATACAATACCAATGTAATGTTAAACGGAATAAAAACGTTTTATTCTATTGATGAATGTATGGAAAGCAATACGTGAGCTACAATGTAAACAAACCCATTCCAAACGTGCATATAACTGTCAAAACCAGTATTCCAATAGGTCACAGTAGAGTGATATCGAAACTCATGGACATCTTTATGCTATACATTCTGACCGCCCTATAGTATTTTAATGAAATCACATGGACAAGTATTTGCTAAACACAAGAGAATACAAGCCATAACACAACGAACAATCTACAAATTGGCGTTTTTTAATTTTTATTTTAGCATACCCTCCTACCTCAGAAACCAAATGCCATATGTGAAACACATATTTATAACATATTAATACCCCGCATGTGTGAAGCGTAAGAGTGGTCAGTCGTATAAACTTAAAACATATCAAACTAAATATGTAACGTTTACAGGTTTATAGAACGATGTCGAAATAGTAATTATTTAAAAAAAAAATGAACGTTCCCAAAAACCAGGTAAAATAAAACTACCACAAGTGTATTGCCCTCGTTGTTTGTATGAAGTGTTCGCAATAGTTTATGACAATGTGATCGGTGTTGAGAAAGGTAACACAAGACAAACGAATGATATATATGTCTCTGCTTGTAACAGATTTAAATCACATAAGACGAACGAAGATATAGGGATACAATACGAGATAATTTAAAGTCTCGTTGATCTTTATGAAATGCTTTTGTCCTTTGTGTGTATGAGGCGAAGAATTGAACTCGTATGCGTTCTAGTATTAAGTAGAAGTCACGTTAGCAAACAGACGCAGAACGTTTTTATGTAAAATTTACTACTTGTTTGTATCGTTTTTTATGTGACCATATAAGGGTATAAACAAAGTAACAACTGTATGTGGAGTAACATAATCCGTATCCTATACCCATTTAAGTATTGTGCAATAAACATCACGCACAAAGCAATGTAGAAGGGTCCATTGTTGCTTTGAATTCAATAAAGTCAGGTAAGGGTTTTGACATCTGAAGCCACCCATACGCTTCCTATGAAGAGGCACGTTGCGTATCGTGGTCGTAAACAGTAGACAGAGCGGATTATTGTGAATGATGAATGATGGGTAGAATTAATAAATTGTGGTCCATGAAAGTTAATGATGTTATGGTTTATTCAATATATAATAGACAAACAGCCCTTGAGTATACATGTTCAAAACATAGTAAAATAAATATAGGGCATGATATGTGATCAGTATTAAATTTCATAAGTTTAAAAAAAAAGTATCAATACATGAAAAGGTATAGGACAATTAGATTACAGCATTTAGAATCAATTTAACAATGTTATAAAGATATGATAACAAATCACTCTACTCTTTAAAAAATAAATAACGGCGAGAAAGTGAAAGTGTCATTGTAATCTGTTTAAATTGCATTCAATTTTATATCTTAACATAAGCGAACCAATCTTGTATCTCCATCTTAATATACGCTCGTATTGCGTATGTTAAGTGGAGCAATGTCATGCACTATATGATTAAAATATTTAAACTAGCTTACTTGTAATCGTACAAGGAGAAACACCGTTCATGAAAGAAAACGTGACTTTGACTAAATAATATTCGTTTAATCTTGTGTCATTCGTTTGATTGAAAAAACAAACTCACGAAATACATCCCATTGATTAATTTTTGAGTAGTTGCTGTAATGATACAAGGATTGACATAGAGAACAAATTTAACTTATAAGGGACAGCTGTTCTTCTTTAAAATGTTTTACGATAACCTTTATAATGTAGAGCATTGACAAGTATTCGTCAATTAGGTTGCTTGTTAAAAACGATATTACTCAGCTTGTGTTTTCATCCAACAGGTGGCAATTAAACTACTTTATATGCAAACCGTTTTATATACTCATTTTCCACAATCTCCTAGTCTCATACGTATGCATATGTTTATATATAACTCATACGTGATTTAGAAGTTTAAAACGTTCATGCAATTACATGCACAAAAGGGAAATATCGTAATTATTTGCGTTTCGTGTTACTATACTAAAAATCCTCTTATAATCCGACAACAATCTGACAACAAATACACTCAGAGGATGCATGTTGTAGTTGTATAAGAACTTTGGTGTGGTAACTATGCAAACTAGAGATACATGTTTTATGAATAAGTGTGTGGATATCCATCTCATGAAAACACAACTATTTATAACTAGATATATCCAATATTGCCGCTCGTTGTCGTGTCTTACCTTAGTGTAAACAAATCGCCATGGACATTATTAAGAACGCTTACATAAACAAATCAAGCGAATAGACTTGTCCTGGAAAAGCACTTGTTTAGAATAAACACTAATTACCCCGGTACAAACAACGCTGGTCCATTATAGCAACCAATGATAGCTTACTTTAAATAATAACGGTTGATACGGTGTGTGATTTTGAAAGGATTATAAATGGGTCAGCTTTATTTGTACAAGCAGATAAGTGGGTTTTTTCAAAAATTGCTTTTTTTCCGGGATACATATATTATGCACGTCGTTTATTGAAATATTTATTTGTAACGTGTTTTGGATACAATGTTATTTATCCTATTTCTATTTTATACTTATGTGTTTACATGTCAACAACACGTTATTAAAATGTAATTGATATTCATTTGTTTTGTTGTGTGTGAATATACAGTGTTTAACAGTTTAAAGGAAGATTTCCGATGTTTAATTTCTCTATTCATAAAACATAATACATACTTTATTATGTTTTTTAGAAAGTAACATTTCATATGGAACCACATACTAGTTGTTCTCAAGATAAAACTGGTGTAACTGTTACCTTTTAATACTGCGGGCGATATTTCTCAATCCCTTAATGACGTTTATTGACTGTTTCAACCCAAAGATCCCAGCTTTAATAATTTGTGTAAATGTTACATATTGTGTTTTACGTTTAATCATGCGATTTTTTAGGCAATTTATCAAATGTCCACACTTGGAGACTAGTATATGTTAAAAACATCAGTTTCTCTTCGGATAATGCTTATAGAGAGTCATGTTCATGTCTTAGACATGTTAGCATATATTAACATTATATATATCTTATGTAATATTCTTTACAGATATAGTGTCATAATTTGAATAAATGCGACCTACCATGTCATGAACTTAATCAGTAACCTGTTGAGAAACATGAAAATGTGAGACGAAATAAACGGATTTACGTTCAGTGTCTTATGCAATTTTAGATCAATTGTCGATCTTTGCATCGTCTGCTATATAATACATTATTACAGGGCACATAATTGATGATACTAGGGTGACTATAAATATATAAACAACACATGTCTAGTAGCATTAACACAAACATCTGCATTAAATTGATGTAACCGTAACGAAAACATATTTGCACATAACCGTTCAATATGATATTAAGCAGTCTTCACTTACACTACAAATCCTAATAACGAGTTAAAGCGGTTAGCTGATTGAAACTCATCTATCTTACTAACTGCTAAAGCGTGCATTCCTGATTCATGAACTGCCAAGGCACACACTGAGCAGCACAGTGTGATATAAGTAGAAACGTTGTCTATGTATCGGTAACTTCTCAACTTGTTTATACAAAAGTAATCCAGAAGTTCTCAAGGAAAATGATTAGTGGAAGGTAGCACAGTGAGAGGTATGCCTGCTTATACATTTCGGTGGTGCTTTTATGAATTGAGTAAAATTAAGCTTCTTCAGTAACAACGAATACGATCGTGGGCTATTTAAAACAATTAACACAGACGATTGTTTTATTTGAATACCCTCGAAGACAGATGAGGTATAAAGTCCTTGGATCCGATATCATGTATAGCATCTTAATCGAACGATCAAAACAATTAAATGACTTCCGTTACGTTACGGGAAAGTTATCGATAACGGTACAGCATATCGACGGTAATATATCTCTGTAATTCGTGTGTAGGTTTATTTGCGCTTACTGTTAACGGTTATTAAATTGGACCGGTTCGGCTCTGTAATTAAAAACAGTAGAATATCGTCTGCCTAAAATGAATGTTTGTGTGACAATTGTGTGTATTAAATATTTGTTAATTATTTCATTTTGTTACTGATTGACAAATTTAATGACACATATACAATAATACAAAAAATATACGAATGGTTTATGTACGCGACCCAGTTATGATAATCAAACGCATTCCTATTCATGTATAAACGGCGGTAACTTGATAGTCAGTTTTGTAATTGATAAAAAGAAGCAAACGGTATCCATTGTTAGCATTTGTGTTTCAAAATTAGTGTTTCTTCCATCAGAATAACAAACCAAATGCCCTGATGCAAAGTAAGCAAATACATTAATCCTTAATGGTGTGTAGTATGGTATTTGTGGATGTACATGAAATACTTATGGGTACGATTACATTTAAAGTAAAGTTGAATCCAACCGGTTCTTTATTTCAAAATATAATTTCTTACTTTAAGTCTCGTATTTGGATCATCTGACCGCACAATCAATCAAATTCCGTTTATCGCCACCACGTGGAACGACTAACAACAATAGTGTCTGCGTATCGTAAAAAGCTTTTCATGTATTCAAAGCTCAGTGGGAGGAGCTATCAATTATCTGACAATTGGTCACTATGGATTACATGTTATTATTGCATTAGAAGTACGTATCTAACCTTGTACACCTGCATCCGTTAGATAATAAGATATCACAAAATACATACACTGGTTCATACGCTCGCCAGTTTGCTACGGTTTCGTTGACATTATTCTTTATTTTACTACCGATTTATCTGTATGTGCAACGCTTAATTGTATAATGTTTGTTTGAATACTACACATATTGTGTATTATACCATGTTTATTTCTTTTTTAATTGAAAGTTGTGTTGCTCGTCAATTAACATTCCCCCCTAAGGCCACAACAATTTGAAGATTTGTTTTACGGATTTTAGCCATAAACATATGGAGCGAGCGAGCGAAATAAAAATAAATTATTTTTTATTCTATTTTTTTATAAATCACAAGCGAGCGAAAAGCGAAAAAAAAAATACATATACTGTCTATGTATATGATATGTTTGCCAAGTAAATGCATGGTATCTGCTAAATACCAGCAGTGATATTCGTGCAAAACTTGAGAACACTTCCAGTTTCGTTTTGGCTGTCCCGGTATGTTATAAACCCTGTCTAGGCCGGCCCGGTATTGTCTAAATGCCGTTTCACAACAATGACAACCGGCATCTTCAAGTCTTGTATGGCAGTGATCAATATACCATATAGCATTGCTGAAAAGTCTAAGACATTTCATCACTTGCGTTTCACTGTCCTTAACAATGTCAGCTGACCATCGCACGCAGTACTTTGAGCCCAGTCAATCAAAATACAGTTAAGTTGTTGAGGTCCAGTAAGTTTCTTTACTTTCGCACTTATTTTAACCTCACGTTTTTTTGGCATAGTGTACATCTTGGACTTAGCCATCAACATTTTGAACGCATTTGAGTCACAGTTTGATCTAGCAGATGAAATAATGATCTAGCGGATGGAAGTCGTGTAGAATTTATAGTATACTCGACAATTAATTTGTCCAGTTCAACTGCGACACGGTCGCATGTTTATGTTCGATATTTTAATTGTATCGATACCACCAAGTTTATTACAGATGTTAACCGAATGAACGCATTCCGGCGACATTTCACATCCTGGTGTTGATGCGGCTGAGAGCAATAAATTACTAAAATCATCTGTGATGCGATGACTCATTGCCATCGGAGGAAACATTACATTTCCATTTGCGTCTTTGGCCTACACTTGAAAGACGAACACCGCCATTGTTTAACCATAAACCAATCTAATAACGCAAAGCGTTATAACAGTCTATGACGTAAAATACGTGGGCTAAATTAAACTAAATCATTTAACGAATATATGCGGAACACAATTGTTGATGCGGGCGCATAATACAAATAAAAATATTTTTATTTCGTTTTAAGATTTAAAGGTGCGGCAAATTCGACGAACATTTAATCAATTTGTTGTGGCCTAAATTAAACCTGATGAGTTGAATTGATTGAGTTCATATGTTTTAATAATTATATATATATATTTTTCATGAAACATGTTTTCGATACAATGTTATCATTATGCGCTATGTTTTATCTAATTTCAGTTGAGACTTGTATGCAATATAACCAAAACCAATATTTTAAGACCGCATTATTTTATTTAATATGCCTCGCTCGGAGTTAAACATATTTGGGGAAGGGAGGCAACACCAATCGCGGAACACGTTTACACGGATTGGTTTCCTATGCATTACGAATAAAAAAAATACTCTGACCTCTTTTTGATTGACGTTGAAACAACGTATTCAGCTGTATTTGAAACCCAAGTTATATAGGGAGTGTCTGGTTCCGGTTTTAATATAAGTGTAATGTAAAAAGCACATGTTTAAAATTCATACACATCGTCAGCATGTGCAAGCAAATTAACGTAGATTTTTGAATTGATATGTGTCAGTTATTTAAGTAACTANTCCCAATTTTGAGGTTTTCACAACTCAATTTTTCCCAATTGGACTGGTACGGGTACTTTTCCCAATTGGACAAAGAAAATGGCTGAATTAATGGGTACTAAATTGCACAAACCCATTTTAATATTCTTTTATATCTTTTTTTGCTGAAAGGTTGAGTTTCAGTGCTGATTTGTATTGTGTCCACTTGCAGATGTGCTTTTGAAAAGAAATTTATGCAACTTTCCTACCTTTTGGGAACTTTTCGGACGGAAAATGGGAATATTGTATTTTTTTCTCAATTTGGTAAGTTCCTTTTACTGTTACTTTATAAAAGAGGAAATCAATCACTGGTTCTAGAACATTCAAAATCACATTCATATTTCACTAACAATTTAAACATAAACAATAAAGCACACATGCAAAAAATGTACACTTAATGCACAACAATTTTACAATTTCTAATTGTTTTCCTACAACACTGCAGCACAAAGACACCCCTGGCACAAGTGTGACTGAAGCTTTGCCTTACCAACATAAAGTCACATTTCAGTGTCAGGGCAACAGATAAGATTTTGGGTCAATTAGTTTTCACTGCAAGCTTTTTTCAACAATTAGTTTTTTCCGTCAAAACTATTTATCAATTAGTTTTTTTACAATTTGATCAAAACGTTCATATATTTCTGGATCAGATAAGCGCTTCATTTTAGGATATTGATAATTCTCCTCAATTCTTATTCCAATTAAGTCATTAAAAATTCCCATTGACAATGGTTGTTTGTAAATATTAGTATTAATTGTATATCGACAAACGGATGATGGAGTCTTTTTGTTTTAACCAGTTTCAACACTCCTGCCTTTCAGTCTCAGAGCAAACTCACATTGCCAAACCCTCTCCATCAATGACAAGCCAGTGGAAATCACGATGTTATAAGTTTTTGAGACACATAATCAAAGCGGTGTTTTGAGCCGAATATTTCAGAATCTGTCACCACCTTCGCTATTAAATCTGATAGTATACTCTTCCCAATGTCTTTTCCCGACGGTTTCGGACTCGTTGTGAATTGTAAAATATTGGGCGCGCACGCCGTTTATGAAAGTTTCCTCACTGGTCCGCGTTTAACAGATAAAATTTTCCTGACCTTATTTTCGGCGGAAGTAACTTTTTATATTGACACCGGCCAATAACGGTGTCTATATAAACTAACTGAAAACATTACGGCCGCACTAAAGGTTACAATACACTTATCTTAATTAAATAGCGACTTCAATGAAAAAATATTTTTTTGGATAACCCATTGATGTTATACATAATTTTGAAGGGAATTACATAACAAGTACAGAACTGAAAAAAAAATGAAAATCGGTTGAACGTAAGTGGAGTTATTCCCCTTTGAAAATTTCAAAAAATGTGATTTTTCTGCAAAAAACACATGTCAAGTTTTTAAATTAGCCCTATGGTGATAACTTATTGATTTTACATATTAATTTGAAGGGAATGACATGACAAGTACACAACTGAAAAAAAAATGAAAATCCGTTGAACCTTAGTGGAGTTATCCCCCTTTGAATTTTTTAGACAAAAAGTGTTTTTTTTCCGCTTAAAAACACGTGTCGAGTTTTGAAATTAGTACTATGATGATAATTTATTGATGTTGAATATAATTTTGAAGGGAATAACATAATAAGACAGTACCAAACTGAAAACAAACAATTCAAATCAGTAAACATAAGTGAAATTTTCAGCCTAAAAAAAAAAATGTCATTTTCTGCTATAAACACATGCCAAGTTTTGAAATTAGTACTATGATGTTATGATGCAAAATACATGTTGTCTACTTAATACTAAATAATTGAATGTCAATGTAAGTAAATTATAATCAATACTGTTATTGTGTTTTTTTTCGTTCAAAATCTGCCAGTATTCGGCCCCACTCCCAATGGAAAAAAAGTATATATTTTCCCAAATAGGAAGTATAAATTCCCATTTGAAGGTTTACAAAAAAATTTATTTTTTTTTATCTCAACCTTTAGTTCATCAGCTCTATCATAAGTTGAACCTTAGTAAATATTATAATGAAAACACTTTTATTCTCAATTTTGAATTATTTGTAAGCAAAACAGCACTAATTTCCCACTTTATAAAGTTTAAGTTAAAACACCGCGATTTTTCCCAATCCAAAGGGACCTGGCCCCATTCCTAAAATGGTGAAAAAACACTGAATACAATAACAACTGCCATAAAATACAAGGGCAAACTGCAGTCAAATACACAACAAGCCTTTAAAATCACTCTCTGAAAGAATTGAAAGTATATACATGTAATCGTTACAAAATAAATGTAAAAACATTTGGTAATTATTATATAGCTCCCCTTCTGCTATGTTAATGTCATATACTTATCATTAAACATCATGTAAACATGCATTTATCTTACCACCTTTCTAATAATCTTAACACTTATCAACATGTCACCCTCCTTGAACTTCCAGGTATAGAAATTAATGGATATTCGGTAGCATTGTGCGAGTAAATTTTGGCCCCGGCAACTCAATTTCAAAAGTTTGTGGTCCAGCCAGGCAACTTGTTTTTTTTTAAAGCTTGAAACAATTCATTTCAAAGAATAATTGAAAAAAATATTGGTGACTGTGGATCAATAAAACATTTAATAATCTTCATTTATTAAGGCCAAAATAATTATTCAATTAATGCTTGTAATAGGACATAATGCATTGACAGCTTTATGTCAGTAGTGTTGTTGTTCTATTATCTATTATTTTGTTTAAAGAACGTATAAGATACACATGACATGTACATGGTTCTGGGCTCATTACTCTTTGGCTGGACAACCAAATATACTAAAGATGGTTGCCCATGCAGGCAACTAATTATAAAAAGTTAGTTTCTAAGTTTCTATCCTCTTCTAGCTTTGCTGTATAAATATCATCATCATAATCATACTTCAGATTGAACCAGTCCAGAAGGCCCGGTACCTGAAGAACAGTGGAAAAAAAAACATTTTAAATTGTTCATGTATTGAAATAAAAAACATATATCCATATGTGTTAGTGGGTGCTTGTTGGCTTATTAATAATTATTTAATTACATGAACTTGAGTTATCATGCACAAACTTATGCTGTAATGTTAAATGTTGTTATTTTTGTTATAACAGTACGTTTTCATTCCAAATAATACATGTAATTAATAAATTTAATTTTAAACACCCACAAATGTTGTTGTTCTGTTGTTGTTTTTTTATAAGACCAGTGAATTAACTGTTCAATTATAAAATTGTACTCTTCACTTTCTGCAATAAACCTCTGCAGAATATTTTGACCAACCAAGTCATGTTGTGTATCATACACAGGAATTTCATTTGCTTTGTTAATAAGTATTAAGACATTTTCTTTAATTCCTGTACAGATAACATTATTTGCCTGACATTAATATTTTGCCTGACATTAATATTTGTGCTCATGTTATACACATCTTTATTTAATTGTTGTTTGGATACTTTCTTTCTTAACATAAGTTGTACTCTCAAAGCTCTTTCAAATGTTGATAGTTTTTATATTTTCTTTCTTAAGATTTGATCAATATGCATTTGCTACTATTGCATTGTTCTTCACTGAACAAAACTGTGCACAGTGAGTTCATCCATGCCTCTACTTTTGATCATGCCCATCAATTCTGCAATGGTAACTCAATGCCTTTTTTTCTCAAATTGTATTTGAAAAATCAAACATACTTTCATGAATATCATTAATCCTGGCTGCAAGTCCCTGGTATATGCAACAATTGAATTATGAAATATCATTGTGGAAAAAAACATTTTTAACCCATTAAAATACAGGGACCCATTGGTGGTATCTTTTAATTAAAATGTACTTTTATTTTTATGAGTAAAATTATTCATTTGCAGCAGTGCTGCACTACAACATCTACTTGAGATACAATCACAAAACTGTTTTATTTTAATTTCAAACAATACATCTTGATGCATAATAATCATAAGTACACTTTCAATATGTCCCAGTTAAAACATAGATTAATCATAATAATGTATATGCATCATGTAAACAGTCTTTTCAAATCTATTCAACTCCTCAAATAAACAGTAGCCTTCTGTCCACTTGAAACTTGTTTAGACTTCAGTAATTTACTTGTCAATCATGTCAAAGTTGTCAAGAATCAAATTACAAAATTCTAGTTAAATTTGTTAATAAATAACAATAAACTTATTGCTACCTAATTAAAATATATTTGTCTTGGTCTTGAAATTAATTTAACTAACTAAAATCATGAAAATCACAAATTATTTAGAAAAATATTTGATCTGGGTCGAAATTTCGGGCACCTGTTTTGTTACTTTCATTATCAAATTTACCACTTCCGGTTTATAAATAGATCGACCTTGACTTAGTAATGCCTCTACACATAAAATGCGCAGCCGACAGCGTGGTCAATTCTACTGGTTTCGTAATGAAAAAAGGTTTATCTTCAATAAAATAACAAAAAATCAATGACAACGAAAATAAAAATAGGAAATATATGCATTTTTCTTTCACCTCAAACCTTTTTATGTATTTTTTCAATGCAAAATATTGTTTTATCTTCGACTTTAAAGGTTGTGTAGGTGCGCACGGCTGTTTACAATAGTAATCATGCAAGTTCTGACCTCAATTCCCAAAATAAAATCATTCAGGAAGCGGAATTTACGACACCTATGAAAACAAAAATGGCGGATTTTAAACGTTGAATTTCAAAACAGTGATTGAAACTTTGGTAATAATCGTCATTCATTTATTATTAAAACAATTTTTAAATGTTCTTAAACACAAGAAAAATGTCTTACCTTTCTAAACATGTACTTTCCTGCTGAAAATCTAATGATTTTATACATTATATGACAATTTACAAACATGCTATTTACAATAGAATCAGAAGGGGAGCTATTTTTAGACGCAAACGTTGAAGTCGCTAAATTAAACGCGGTACAGCAGAAAACATAAACGATTTCCGATAAGACGAAGAATCAATTTCAATTTGTTTTCCATTTTCATAATCGTTTGCTGTACGAGTGATTTTTAATTTCAATTCGTTTTTTGTCAAATACAAATCGTAAACACGATAAAACAAACCTTATCTGTTGCCCGGCAGTGTTGTTTCGTTTGTCATAATTTTGGCCCGAAATAAGTACCATTCCCAATCTCAAAAAGAATCAGTTTTTCCCAAAAAACTGCCTGAAATTCCAAATCGAAGGTTTCCAAGACAACAAAAAACCTCTCCCTGCGGTCCTTTGTCACGAAAGAGTTAGACGGTCGTTATAAGCAGATGTTGAACATAAAAAATGCATTAAGGGAATTAGTAATGGTCGCTTAATGCAGGTGGTTAAGACCAAAGGTATGAATTTACTGTGTTTTAACAACTCATTTAATGTGTAAAGTGATATCATGACAATGGTCAATGCTGCTATGCCTATGGTGGATCAATCAAGACGCAATAAGAAATCGTTGATAATTTGAATAATTGAGGCACTTGTATTAATGATATTAGCCAGCACGCGAAGATTGCTCGGTGTCGTTAGTATCGAACAGTAAATAAGTTTATTAAATACCTTAATTTTTAACAAAAATAGAGAACTCACTCGCTGTACCACGAGGTATGATGGCCGCCGTAAAAAGGACAAATACGTCATTACTTTATGTGCACAAACAGTTTGAGGGTAGAAACCACTAAATTTAGGAATAGTGAAACCTTTTTTTACAAATAAAATTTGGTTGGAAGGTCAGTTTCTACTTCTACTTCTACTTCATACTTCCAACAGTCAATTACTGACTATGACAGGAAGGCGTCTGTCGGGGGACAGAGAATGTTAAAAGTCACGTGTTAAAAATATATATACAGCATGTACATGGAAGTGATGTTACTTGACATACGAAATAAAATGGTGACGAACAATGTAAACATTGACTACTGATAAAAGTATAAAAACAAGATACTTATATTTATTTCGAGACAGCGGCCAGGCCTGCAGTAAACTGACTGAGGCTGGTGCTGCTCTTAACGTTGTATGGAAGGCCATTCCAATACCTGATCGTCCTTGGGAAAAAAGAATTTTGATGATATGTAGTTCTAGAGAAGGGTACCAAGAAGTTTAAGTTTCTTATTGTTGTAAGATGTTGGCTTTTTAACTTGGTGATCTACATAGATTAGATGATGTTCAATTTTATAAAGTAGTGTCAAGGATGAGTTTATTCTTCTCTGTTCTAGAGTTTGCCAGTTTAGTGTCTTTATCATATGAGAAACGCTACTGGTGAAATGGTAGTCATTTAACACATAACGGGCTGCTGACCTTTGCACTCTCTCTATTTGATATGTGACGTTTTTCTGCCATGGATGCCAAATTGAAGAACAATATTCCAGTTTAATTGTAAGGGTGTCATTGAATATATATGAACTACTGAAACCCAAAACTCCAGATTGAAAGAGAAGGTCAATTCTCCTACCTCTACTGGTTGACGAGAATTTTCCGGACGAAATATCCCTTTATTTTGAGACGGATTTCATAAATCTGCGAATTCAGCTGTAAAACATTTCACTTAGTATCATGGTTTCTTTCCACGTTTGCTTATGCAAACAGAGGGAACGTCAAAATGCGCACCAAAAGAGGCCTTAACTGTGATACATAACACATGGTCTTTTTAACATTGAATGTATATTCCGGACATATTTTATCTAAACAACGGAATAAAAAATAGCATATATCAAAATATTAAATACTAAATAGAAAAGGGAAGTACAGTTTAAGCAGAAGAAAAGGTAGGTTTAGTTTCGTAACTCGGCTAACAACGACTTTATACAATGACCCTTTAAAACACTAGCAAATGGAGTTTTTTTAAGCAAACGCGTTGGCGTTTCAATTTTAAACACGTATGTGTGTTAATTTGAAGAAAACAACAACATATTATATGACACATTATTATAGCCAAGCAGTTTTAACGTATAAAAGAGGGGTGTCGGCTTCCGGTACGTTCACACTAGTAGTTTGCACTGTTTACCCCTTAAACTAGGCTTATTCCTTTCCCAATTCCAATCATTCGGAATTAACACAAAGCATAACCAGCAAATGCACGTATGACCTAACTTGTTTTATAGGAACTTTTGTAAAATGATAATTGGTTATTACTATATTTTTATCCCCACACTTTTTGAAAAAAAAGGTGGGGATATTGTGGTTATCTCCGCCGTCCGTCCGTCTGTCTGTCTGTCCGTCCGTCCGTCCTGGCCAATATCTCCTCCTACGCTATTAGCACTAGAACCTTGAAACTTACACACATGGTAGCTATGAGCATATGTGCGACCCTGCACTATTTGGAATTTTGATCTGACACCTGGGTCAAAAGTTATGGGGGTTGGGGTGGAGCCGGGTCAGAAATTATCACTCATTGTTTTAGGTTATTTTACATTTACTTCTTTATTTCTACACCGATTCACTTCAAATTGATACTGGACCTCTCTTATGACAATACGGTCAATCTCAACCATGCATGGCCCCATTCCCAACCCTGGGGCGCCCCGCCCACATAGGCCACACCCACCAAAAATTGCCATTTACTATAATTTCTTCATTTCTACACCGATTCACTTTAAATTGATACTGAACTTCTCGTATGACAATACGGTCAATCTCAACTATGCATGGCCCCATTACAAACCCTGGGGCGCCCTGCCCACATAGGTCACACCCACCCAAAAATGCCTTTACTATAACTTCTTCATTTCTACACCCATTCACTTCTTATTGATACTGAACTTCTCTTATGACAATACGGTCAATCTCGACTATGCCTGGCCCCATTACCAACCCTGGGGCACACCTAGGTCAAACATTCGGTGTGGGGATACGCGTCGGCCTCTGCCGCGCCATTTCTAGTTTTTAATAAAAATACTATCCAATTATGTAGAGGATTCACCGGTAGACATAGTTGTTTACAAATATGTTGCAAACCAATTATTTATAAGTGATAGAATTTCTATATGTATGTACTTTGTCTGGCTGTCCGTTATGCTGCTCTGCTTTATGGTCTTGCATTTTTCTCATATACAAATGGTCAGAATTAAATGAAAGTCTTGCATTGTAATCATCAACAACTGATCAGAATTCAATGACACATCATCATGTTTACCATATATACCTCGAAGTTACATCGTCACCATAATGTCGGTCCTTCACACGTTACGATAAAGATAACATCATTGGAGGCATATGAGTCTATGGCTATCTGTATATTTTATTGCTCATTTTAATTTCATTCTGTTTTCATTTCATTCATACCATGTTTCAAATATTTCCATCATTCTGGATGATTGATAAAGAATCTAGAAACTGTAGTCAATACTCATTTATTCATCATCGTCATCATCTTTCCCATGACCGGTCTGGTCGTTGGGGGGGGGGAGGGAATGGGGGACGATGATACAGAAATCCTACGCCAGTTAGGTCTGACGTGGGCTGCTGAGAGTAATTCATCAATAGGGAGTGATGTACACTCTTGCCCGTTGTCCATCCAGGTTTTCCCCTGACGGCCTTGACGGCGATCTCCCACTAGCGCGCATTGAAGCACAGTCCTGCACAGAGAGTCGTGTCTTGTGAAGTGTCCAAACCAAGCCAGCTTTCGTCTTTCGACGGTCGCCAGTAGGAGATATTGTGGGCCAACAAGTGCTGCAGTCATGTTCCTGACGTATACGTTGGTCTTGTACTCCATGTAGGAGATGCGGAGCAGTCTTCGGAGACACTTGTGTTCAAGGCCTGTATCCTGCGTTCTGTGTCAACGTGAAGCGTCCAGGCCTCGTAGATTGTCCTAACATATCGATATTTATTTAAATTCATAAATGCACATTATCAAATTTATATTGTATGGGAACACGTGTAATATTTTAACAGGTAATCGCCCCTTGATATCATGTCTTTAGATTTTATTATTTCATATTAGCTGCATTGTAACCTTCATCGAAGGACAGTGCGGTATGGCATTTTGACTCTACATTGTGTTGACAAAAAGTATCGCGCGAAAAATCTTACAAATCCTCGAGGAAATCCAGAATATTTTGCGAATTTTGCACGAAATGGATTCAGAAGGTACCAGCACGTCGACGGAGAAGGACAGGTAAGCTGGTGAACTGGAAAATACACATAAAGGATGGAAGATTTTAATAAACTAATAGCATTTCAACTTGTGTGTATTTCCTAAAGTTCATTTAGTTTTTATTTGTATAGAAACATTATTGCTTGAAGGTGTTGCTGTGCTTTTGATAATTTTGTGTACGTGATAACTGACACTTTTTTTGTCGTTGGTGGTGTTCTTGGTTGTAACACATAAATAACTCGTTATGGCTACCAATACTGAATATGTTTTTGGTTTTTATAACAGCTTAAATCTTTGACGAAAGGGCACCTAATCACTTTTGCTTTCAAATTGGAAAGTATGGGCTTTAACATTATAGCATATTGCAAACCTTTTCTCTATTGTGTATTCTGTTTCTACAGCGCTAGGGTTGTTGAGATAAGTCTGCCTCACCTTGACACAACCCATTAATCTCACACGCGTCTAAGAGTCCAGTGTTTTTTTCCAACATTTTGGGAATGGGGCCGGGTCCCTTTGGATTGGAAAAAATCGCGGAGTTTTGACTTAAGTTTGGAAATTAAGTGTTTTTGCTGTTTTAGTAACAAATGCTTCAAAATTGAGAATAAAAATGTTTTCAATATTAGATATACTAAGGTTAAACTAATAGAGCTGGATGGAAGATGAACTAAATGAATTGGTAATGAGTAGCCCCATAACGACTCGCCCAGTGTTTTATAACGATTCGCCCCACATATATAACGACCTGCTCAACAACATATATAACGACTCGCCCCATCATAACTTAAAACAATGAGGCGCAGGCCATGGTGTAAATTATGGTATCCTATCATCATGTATACATCTTTAAATACTAAACTCTGCAGTGGCACATATAGCTCGATTAAAGTTATCACCATTGAAGTAATAAACCAAATCGTGGAATTAATTGATTTATCACAAATTGTTTCTTGTTTATTTGAAACCATTGCAAACTTTCTGTGCTAATTGTTCACACCTACAAATTAAAAGAAACCCCCATTTAATTAGTATTTTAAAGTAAAGTTTGTGTGAAAAACACGAAAAGACTAATTAAAATGCCTTTCATTTAAGAGTTTTAAAATAGATTTGAAACGGGACACAAATACATACTTTAATTGAATATTTAAGATTTTTTTGATATGCATATTTATAATATGCAATAAAAAAATTCATAGAAGCACCACATTTATATTACCATATTTTTGGGGCGAGTCGTTATATATGTGCAGTGAATCGTTATAAAACACGGGGCGAGTCGTTAAGGGGGCGAGTTGTTACATTACCAACTAAATGTTGAGGTCTAAAAAAATAAACTTTCAATTGGGAACTTTTAGGTCCCTATTGGGAAAAATATATTACCTTTTTCCATTGGGAATGGGGCCGGATACTGGCCCCCTTTGTGAACAAAAGAAAGTCTATATACAAACAGCTGATTCGCAGAATGCAAACAACAGTCCGCTCATAAATGTTTTAATTGCCATTTATCTTTGCATCTCCCACTCCCAGCAATGTACAAGGTATTTCACTATTACACTTGCAGAATGGCAGCCACAGAATCTGCAGTGAATATCCTTGCCCAGGGCAAGAGGAACATGGTGTGTGGGGAAATTCCAACAGCTGTCAACCAGTTTCAAGAGGCCTGCCAAATACTGTAAGCATGCACCATAATTTATTTTATTAACATTTATTGTATGCACTGGGAATATCCCTAGATGCCATTTTGAGTTCTGTATTTTAAATTTGAAAAAGACTGGTTTGGTTACATTTTATGTAAGAAAACTTATCATTTTCCTTTTCTAATATCAACAAGAGTCACGAATCATAACTTGCAATGCTAAAGATGTATTATCGCCTGCCAAGGATATAAATTTCTTAACTTTATTCTTTAAAGTGCTCTCAGCATTATCATCTTATCAATACTCAAAACACTATTTGCAGCTTTTTGTTTCGATAGTAATTTTAAATTGTTAACAAGAAGCCATATAACAATCAATTTTAATAATTCTCTAGATCACTATAATACAAATGAAACTGCAATAATCAGTTATTTTGACGTTTGTTCCAGTTCCAAGGCTTACGGGGAGACGGCCAAGGAATGTGCGGATGCTTACTTCTGCTATGGACAGGCTTTGTTGGACCTGGCCCGTATGGAGAATGGCGTGCTGGGGAATGCGCTACAAGGAGGTAGGATCTGTCATGTGGTGCATGTGCGTAAAGTGTCGTCCCAGATTAGCCTGTGCAGTCTGCATAGGCTATTCAGGGACGACACTTTCCGCCTCAACTCGATTTTCATTTTAAAGATACTTCATTTTTAGTCAATTTCCATAAAAGCGGAAAGTATTGTCCGTGATTAGCTTCTGTGGACTGCACAGGCTAATCTGGGACGACACTTTATGTACCTGCATGAAACCCAGCTGTTCAGAGAGGCTCATATGTATGTGTCTTGCAATAATGATAAAAGATATCATAAATGTAAGGTAAACTTCCTACTGTGAATTTGGTTAAACTACCATCTCCTGCAAGAATGATAAATAGATGATGTGTACTTACTATTGTGGGACTTGCAGTATTAAATGGTATGCGAGAAATTTTGGTTCACATACTACTTTGTATTGCCGTACTGATTCAGGAATGGTAATTTAGGTCCACATACTATTTGTCTTGCAAAGTATCTGTATTCTACTACCTCGTTTATGAGTTCAGCAATATTACTCATATTTCAGATTTTGTTAATACTTGGTTGAATCAAAAACAAACAATAGAAAAAAAGCAGGTTATTTTTCTATCATTTCAAACAGTAAAGTTTGTTTTGTATACACAGAATCCTCTGGTAAGTTTTGACAGTATTGTGAGTATGTAATAAAGAGCATGCTTTGTCCCTGCCTTGTGTATGCTAGATAGAATCTGTCACAAATTTGTTGGCATAAGAACAAAAATTACAAAAATGGAGTTGCATGTATATTTATTTGCATATGCATTATACATTGTACAGATTGCTGTGGTGATGTAAGTTGTAACTGCAAAAGCATGTGAATGTGTAGCGTGTCATTTGATACAAATGTTTCACAGAAGCTATGTGCTTGTGCAGCAAAAATACGGATTATTGCTGCTGCATTTATGAAACTTTACAAACAAATAACTCTGTATCACTATGTGAACTTGATAAACTGTATAGTCTGGTGCATTACTCATGAGCAGTGTTATAAAAAGCAAGTGGAATGAGGGTGCATCCTTGTCCTACAGACATGTATTATATTTGGCTGCCATTATTCAACAACGCATCTTGGTTAAGCTTACTTGCTTGATTTTGTTTTATGTTCAGTTATATAGGGCTGATATTATGTAAATGGAATGTGCAGTGATGGTCATTTAGTGTAGGTAGGGAAAAACCATTTAAACAAAAGTATTATTTTTATTTAAATGGGTGGCTGTCCGGTTAACACAGTGGTTGGTACACGCGCTTCTCACCTAGGCAACCTGGGTTCAATCACTGTTCCCTGAAGCATGTGATTTTGCAAAACTCCTGTAAACTGTATCTTGCAGGACTTTCATGGCCAAGCGTCATGTTGATGTCTGTAAATAAAAATATATTAGTTTTGCCGGTGAAAGCATTGCAGAGATTTCATTATTAATTGCATATGTCTTAATGAGGAAAGTTGGTACCTTGGTGAACATTGTACCAATTCTGATTTTCCATACCATCCACGTCTGTCTCATGGCTAAGTGCATTGTTTTGTTGGCAGTGCCGGACACAGATGACGAAAGTGCTGAACAGAAAGATGAACAGTTTGAGAAGGCTGATTTAAAGGGTACTTGAAAGACTTCTTGCACTGTGCACACATTTTGTTCCCATGATTCATGACTATCACATACTGTTTGTCATATGTCGGGAAAAGCAATTGGATATTAAGAATTTTAACCACAAAATGACAATGTAAACACTGTATTTAAAAAAGGTGAAGTTGCATAAACATGCCACATTGTTAAGTCTGTTGGCATTTCTTTTCATTGGGACTTCTTCCATGTTTCTTCTTCCAAATTATTACCTTAAATGTTAAAGCAGGCCGAGTTGATATTTCTCACAACAATTTGGTTTACTCAACTGACCAGAATTGATCAGTATTCATCAGATACATTCTAAAGCTTAACTCTTCCATACTGATTTTCGCAAAAATTGGGCAAAAAAATGCCAAAAGCATAAAAAATACGACACCTTATCATGTACACAACGGAATCCTCAAGACTATTATTAACCTGTGATTAATGCACGCTTTGGGTCACGTGAGCGCCAATTTCACGTGATTTCCACCTCTGCGCTTATCAAAACAAAGAACTACTAAATAACAAAGTGGCAAATGGCGTTGTAAACAATGATGCAATGGTCATGTGGTTTTACATTTGACCCGCTCAGTTTAAATTTAGATCATTTCTGTCCATGGACAGAAATTGAAAAGCCCTATCTTTGTACTGAATTTGGGCATTTCTTGACCGATTTTGACCTAATGTTGTGCACATCTGACATAAATACCATCACATTTTGACTCATAATCACTTTTTTGCGCCAGCTTTAAGTCCATTAAGATGATACTTTTGGCTTCCCAAAAAGTCTACGTTTGTGTCATAACAATATGTGGGGGTATTTATCACAATCAGTGAAGTTGGGATGGATTTCATCTCGTATCCTCAAAGTGCAAAAGTTTATATGAATTCTAACAAGTGAAATATTTATCAAATCGTTCAGTTATATCTTTTTGTATTGTTTGTTGTAAGTTGCAACAACCAGGCACAATTTTTTGTAACTGGTCACTTTTGAGCATTTTTTCTCTGGTTTTGAAGACGAGGAAAGAGACAAGCTGAGGAAGGAGGTGTATGATGCCATGGGTGAGAAGGATGAAGAAAAAAAGGACCGCATAAAGAAAGAACACGACAAGAAAGAAACTGGTGAAACGATGGAGGTATCCGGGGACGGCGAGGATACAGCAGATGATAGAGCCAGATCCAAATCTAAGGATAGGGCCAGATCCAGATCTAAGGATAGGGAAGTCAAAAAGGAAAGGAGAGATGAGAAAGAAGACCGAAAAGAAGATAAAGATAGGAAGAGAAGATCTGGAAGCAGAGAAAGAAGATCTGGAAGCAGAGAAAGAAGATCTGGAAGCAGAGAAAGAAGATCCTCAAGCAGAGAGAAAAGAGCTGGAAGCAGGGAGAAAAGAGCTGGAAGCAGAGAGAAACGAGATGGAAGCAGAGAGAAAAGAGCTGGAAGCAGAGAGAAACGAGATGGAAGCAGAGAGAAAAGAGATGGAAGCAGAGAGAAACGAGATGAAAGCAGAGAGAAACGAGCTGGAAGCAGAGAGAAACGAGCTGGAAGCAGAGAGAAAAGAGCTGGAAGCAGAGAGAAAAGAGCTGGAAGCAGAGAGAAAAGAGCTGGAAGCAGAGAGAAAAAAGCTGGAAGCAGAGAGAGAAGATCTGGAAGCAGAGAGAGAAGATCTGGAAGCAGAGAGAGAAGATCTGGAAGCAGAGAAAGAAGAGCTGGAAGCAGAGAGAGAAGAGCTGGAAGCAAAGAGAAAAGAGCTGGAAGCAGAGAGCGAAAAGATGAACGCAAAGATAGAGATGGCAGCAGGGAAAGAAGAGATGAACGCAAATCAGATAGGAAAACTAAAGTCAAACAAGATGCTGATAAGAAAGGTGTCCTTGAATGTTAATGCGACTAACCAGTTGATATATCGCTTCATTATTATAACAGCAGTTTATGCATGCACAGTTTTTATTTGTTTTGTTTACTATAACAGCTATTGTTCACAATTAATTAGCCATGTCATCTGTCACCAGCTTATGGAGCTTACAGTGTTTTCAGCAATTGTTACACTTGTTTTAGCAGCAGTATTTTCCTGTTTCAGCCAGTTAACTTTTGTTTCCACTTGCAGCACTGCAGTAACCTGTTCATGGTCTTTTTTGCAGCTCATGTTCTCATTCTCATTTGGACTAAAACTAAAGATAATCAAAATGTCATGCTCATCACTTGCTTCAAATTTTAACATTTTGTGTTATCTTGACCTACTGAAGGGTCATTTGTTAAATATCAAAAGGCTATAAACACATTAACAGCACATCAAATTATATTGAATTTGAAAAATCGTTTATTTCAGAACTTGTTAAGCTACCTGGTATTCAGAAACCAAAAAATAATGGAGATATTTGTGAATTCATATCATGTTACTAGAGAGTTTCGTCAGTTTTTGTTATAAAGAATAAATCAAAGATGTGTATACATTTAAAACCTGTTCATTTGGTTTTCTGAAGTTTATGGTAAATGATATCTTGGCCTTTTAACTGCATTGGCTCTAATTTTGGAGGCTGATACAAGATGTGTTTTGGATATAATGTATTTAAAAAAAGTTGATATCAAAAAAACTATGCCTTTTAAAATATTTGACAGCTACTAAAAAAAAAAACTTAAAACTGAAAACTGATTTTCTTTTAGAAGAGGGTGAGCGTACAGAAGAGGAAGGTGAGCGTACAGAGGAGTCTGGTGAGGAAAGAGAGGAGGGGGAGGAGGGAGAGGGCTCAGAGGAGGAAGGGGAGGCCACTGAGGAGGAGGCTGTAGCCACTGAGGGGGAGGCAGGGGAGACAACCTCACAGGATGGATCTCAAGACGGCGTAAGTGAATTGCTTACAGGCTTCCGTTATGCCTGCCTTTTAAACAAGATTCTCTGTATTGTTATATTAATTATTTTCATTATATATAAGAACTTTTCCATTAGGGTTGCAAAGTAATTCATACAAGGAAATGGCTTCCAACAAATGACTATTGAAATAACACCTTGGATTCCTTGGAACAGTTTTGCTTGTATAATCTGAGGCTCTGGACTTAAAAAGCAAGGTAAAAGTTATCGTGAGTGTTATGTTGCACCATCCTTGAAACCCAGTTTACAGATGTGAACAGCACTAATATTGCAAGAGACACAAATGAGCTTGGGACTATCAATTCCCATGTTGCCAGTCTTCTAATGAGTGAAGCAAAGTGTAAATGGCTATATGCAACCAGCATAAAACCAGAACAGCCTGCGAGTAACTCCCAGTCTGTTCAGGTTTTATGCTGTTTGCTGCACATAAATATCTTAAGGCTTGAAATGAAGCATTTCAAACTTGAATCTAGTAAGAAAGGTCTTAAATATCAATTGATTTTCTAAGGGACCACAAACGCATCAAAGTGCGTATCTTCAGGGGGCCGTTTTATCAAAGATCGTACGACAATCTTAATTTACGACTGAAATTTAAGAACTGAAAATATACAAGCTGTTGATAAATAGCTCCACAAGATATAAGCCATGGGTAAGACAATGATGAAATAAATGATATAACTGGAAATTAGAAAAAATATGCTTCGGTCTTTTAAAATGTTTCTTTGAAACTCGTATCGTATTCTAAATTTGTCGTACAATGTTTGATGAAACAGCCCCCTGAGCGGTAAAGGGTTCATATTGCTGATGTGTTCTGGCTGTATCCTAGTTTACAGACTTGGACCGCTTGTTTCAGGAGAACGCCGACGATGTCTCCAACCTACAGCTGGCCTGGGAGATGCTGGAACTGGCCAAGCTCATATACAGCAAGTAAGTCACAGGAACCTGTATCAGCCTGTTTGAACAGTCATGCGAAATAGGTCTTATGTCATAAGGCCAGCTTAGCTCCCGACCAGACTGCACATCCATGCAGTCTGGTCAGAAGCAACACTTACCGCTTTAAAATCATGCAAGGTTTTGTGGGTTTTTTAGCGGACAGGGTAGCTCCTGACCAGACTGCACAATCAGGACCATGTCTTATAAAAAATCTTAAGACAAAATTAAAACTGAATTTTTAATATCACATTTAATAAGCATGTTTCAGGGATTTCAATAGATTTTTAAAACAAGGGGTCAATGACCCCTGGCCTGAAATTTTGAGGAGTCAAATTGAAAAATGTTGGGGTCAATTTTNGTGTTTTGTTTGGATTTTATTATGGATTATGGACCATAATTCAAAGGTACTGTTTTAACGGCATGTGCTTCTAATTTCCCAATTAATGCGCATACGCACTCTTTAACCGATGACATGTTTATTGAAAGAGATTAGATAAGATAAACGACGCCTGTGATATCCCCTATATGTATGGACCGAGTTTTCAATACTGGGGCATGAATGTCAATTAGGAGCATAACAGGAGTTATATCATGGAAATATGGTCAGATGTAAACTGTCTGACGCCCGGGTCAAATTTTCGGTGCGTCAAAATGACGCATGGCAGAAAAAATGGTCGGGTCAAAAACGAGTCATTTTCAAATTGCTCGCGTCAAAACGCAGGATTCTGCGTCTATTGTAATCCCTGATGTTTGACCAAAATGTTCTTCATAATATATGAAGAAAATGTGAAAGGCTCAAAAGAAAACTAATATAATAACTGAAACCTATGCTGGTACTTTCAGAGATGAAAGCAAGGAGGCCAAGCTGAGAGCCGCAGAGTCCCATCTGAAACTGGGGGAGGTCAGTCTGGAGACGGAGCAATACGAGGAGGCCATTAAGGATCTGAACAGGTGCCTGGAGATACAGAAGGAGCTCCTGGAGTCCGACAACAGGCTCCTTGCGGAGACGTATTACCAGCTGGGTCTGGCCTATTGCTTCAACAAGAACTTCACGGAGTCCACGGAGAGTTACCGTGCAGCCATCAGAGTCATCGAGGACAGAGTGGCCAATCTCAACAAGGTGGGTGTGCATTGTAACCCAGCTGTACAGTAAAGGGGCGGCGGTGTTTACCAAGAAACTTGTGATGTTTAATCAATGTTTTCAATTATATGTAGAATTTATCTTTATTTGTTTTGGATTGGAACCAATTTATTAATATTTGAAAACGGTCGGAATGTTCAAATCTGAAATTCTGATTATACTATTTAATCTTTTGTAAACAAAACTTGATATTCTGTATAAAAACAAGATTGGTTCAACACACAAGTTGCATTTAAAAAAATTGCAGATGAACTTTGTGTTTAGTATGATTTTTTTCATGAATTAACAAGATCATATTTTAATAATTGACACTAGGGTAACGGCGTCTTTTCCTAGGAAAGTGTCAGTATGTGTCCTGCAGAGATGCAGTTTGTCCCAGTCATTCACAAAAATCTTGGAAAGTTACAGTGATGAAACAAGAAACTACACAGTTTATACTGTTTGATTCTTAAACATCTTTTAGCAGTTTGTCAAACGTTTGATAACCCCCATTTGCTTAGCATTGACTAGATGGTGCGCCCAACATACGATGATCTTTAACTTAAGAGGTCGCTCAAGTAAGCAGCGGAATGACACTCTGCCCTTGGGAAGGGTCTTATACAATAAATAATATGAGCCTCCTTGTGGGAAAACTTAACTTAATGCATCATGCATGTGAGTAAAGTGTTGTCCCAGATTAGCCTGTGCAGTCCGCACAGGCTATTCAGGGACTTCACTTTCCACTTGCATGGATTTTTTTAACAAAAATCCAGTTTAGGCGGAAAGTGTCGTCCCTTATTAGCCTGCGTGGACTGCACAGGCTAATCTGGGACTACACATTACTCTCATGCATTAAGCCCTGCTTTCCCAGAGCAAGTCTCATTTGCTACTATTCCAATAAATCCATCAGGTATAGATAACCTTAGATGTGTTGCATATGTTTTTTTATGCCCCCTAAAGGCCCTTTTGTCTGTCATTCTGTCTTAAAATAAATTCGCATTTAGAGGGAATTGTGTTTCTGACAAACATCTCTTGTTTAACATTTCTTTTTCTATTTATCATAAAACCGGAAAGTGCACAGGCTAATCTGGGACGACACTTGACGCACATGCATTACACCCCCTTTTCATCAATATATCAATAAAATGTTAGATAAAAAAATAATCCCATCAGGTCCTGTAGGCAGCCACCAAGGAGGAGAGGGAGACCTCATACTTTGATATAATAATGAAGATATTTGTAAATTCATACGCGCCTTGTTCTTGGAAAACTCTGCTTAAAACATGTGTGTAAAGTGTCGTCCCAGATTAGCCTGTGCAGTCCATGTGTGTAAAGTGTCGTCCCAGATTAGCCTGTGCAGTCCAAACATGCTTATCAGGGACGACACATGGACTTTTTTGTTTAAAGGTAATCTGTTCTAAACTAAAATCCATTTAGGCGGAAAGTGTTGTCCCTGCACAGGCTAATCTGGGACTTCGCTTAACGCACGTGCATTAAGCCCTGTTTTCCCAGAGCAAGGCTCATGCAATTCAATCCCATCAGGTCCTGGAGGCCGCCACGAAGGAGGAGAAGGAGACGTCGGACTTTGACCACCCGGTGTACAAGGCAAAGAAGGAGATCGGAGAGCTGGGAGAGATCCTGCCGGACATCATCGCCAAGATCGAGGATGTGGAAGACGAGAGGAAGAACTTGGGGGACCTAAAGAACCTTGCCAAGGAGGCCATGGTAAAAATAGTGTAGAATCAAGTAGAATCACGCCTCTGTGTTAGCGTTACCAGTAGCCAAATACAGCCTATTTATACCAAAATCTAAAAACATTTTACTTTACATTTCATCTCTGGAAATATTTGAAAAACCAGCAGATTTTCACATAGTCAGTGGTAACAGTTTCCAAATAAGACGCATTGTTGGTTTGCAACTAACTGAGACCCTCATCACCAAACTTAAAAGAGTCCTTTAATGAAGAACACCATCTACAGATATTTTTGTGAAATGCAAGTTTGTTTGTTTTTATGCCCCCGGTATGCTGGCATAT
This sequence comes from Dreissena rostriformis, assembly GCA_007657795.1. NCBI lineage: Eukaryota > Metazoa > Mollusca > Bivalvia > Myida > Dreissenidae > Dreissena > Dreissena rostriformis. Next base: position 131,953 of record VMBQ01002215.1, read on the forward strand.
AGCAGTTGAACTGTCCGTCAGTCAGTCTGTCCGTCTGTCTGTCCGTCCGTCCGAAAACTTTAACATTGGTCATAACTTTTGCATTATTGAAGATAGCAACTTCATATTTGGCATGCATGTGTATCTCATGAAGCTGCAAATTTTGAGTGGTGAAAGGTAAAGGTCATCCTTCAAGGTCAAAGGTAAAAAAATAATTTAAAAAATGAAAGCGGCGCAGTAGGGGGCATTGTGTTTCTGGCAAACACATCTCTTGTTTTTAACAGACTTGTCCATGCTTTTTTCAATAACCACCGCCTAGTTTTAAACATGTACATAAACTTAAGTTATATTCCTAGCAAAAAAAAATAAGGCGGGTATTTGAGACTCGCCATGGACATCAGTCGGTCCTATGACTTAAAACTTACACGCAATTTACAATGTACAACATTCAAACTTGCATGACTTGTGCTTTTCAAGTTTATATAAAAATTGGTTTGTGCATTTTATTATGTGTTGATAAAATTATGCTACTTTGTAGCATTAAATTTCTAGAACATGATTACAAATACTTGTCACTCAGAATGGTGACAGTCCTTCATGAAGTGGGTCAGAGAGGGGGTGCAGGTATCAGCTGCGTCATGCAAAAATGAGTCTTATGCCTTATTCCTTCATCATTGGTGAAGACCAGCCTCTGCAGTCTGGTCAGGAGCTCCTCTGTTAGCTAATGAGATGAAAAAACGTTGTGACTTTATTGCGGACAGCAAAGCTGGAGACCAGGCTGCCGAACTGGTCTGGAGCTATGCTGGCCACATATGGCATATGACTGCCGAACTGGTCTGAAGCTATGGTGGCCACATATGGCATATGACTGCCGAACTGGTCTGAAGCTATGCTGGCCACATATGGCATAAGACTGCCGAACTGGTCTGGAGCTATGCTGGCCACATATGGCATAAGACTGCCGAACTGGTCTGGAGCTATGCTGGCCACATATTGGCATATGACTGCCGAACTGGTCTGGAGCTATGCTGGCCACATATGGCATAAGACCCATTTTGCAGGATGCAGCTAATATTTTGTCACTGTGACGAGCTCTGTGTTTAAAAGAGGCAGTATATTTTGTCCCTTCTGTGACAACCCTTGTGGCATCTGTCTTTTGAGAGGGGGTTTATTTTGTCCATGTGACAAGCTCTTGTGACATCTGTCTTGTTTGAGAGAGGGGGGTTATTTTGTCCCTACTGTGACAACCCTTGTGACACCTGTGTTGTTGTAGGGTGGACTTAGCTCCAGTTCTGAGGACAGGGAACGCAGGGAAGAAAAGCCAAGAGAAGAGGAGAAAGAGCAGAAGGCAGCAAGTGACATCAGCCATCTCATCAAGAGAAAGGTACCGGTATGCAGGCTATTATGTGAATTGGGCTGATGTTTGTAGTATATACAGGTGTGTGATGTCTCATCCTTTCATCAGATTTTTTCCCAATCATCGTCAAACTTATTGTCCCCTACCGGTTTGACCGGAGGGGACTTGTGGTTTGCGCTCTGTCTGTCAAGGCAGTCTGTCACACTTTTCTATATCCTGAGATAAGTTTAAAAGTTCTTCATATTTTTTGATGAAACTTGAAACATATGCAGATGGCACTATTGAGACGACGTCATTTCATTTTGTTCCCATATCAAGAATTCTGGTTGATATGGCAACAAATACTTAAAAAAAAATCAAAATAATCTGACAATGGTGGATGACCTAGTGAACATCATTGCTTGGCAACAGTCTTGTTTTATAAATTTTGCAGGATCTATATACAGATAAAGTGTTTAATTTAAACCTGTAAGGGGTGTATAGCATTTTTCTCTCCTGGGGTGGTTCTTAAATCACACCTGTCTGTATAAGAGACACAATCAATTCTTGCAATTTTGACCTATTATTTTATTAACGTTATTGAAACTGGTTATTGAAACTGCGTGTTCTATATACATGTTACCTTTTCTTTGGTGTCTACAAATCCAAGTGATGCAGGGTCCATTTCCAGCCCGGCCACATATCTTGTGTGGAGATTAGTCATAAAATGGTTTCTACAGCCATTTTGTCTAACCTATGGTTTGGGTAGGGCAGTTGCCAGTTACTGCCATAAGTAAGTGTACTTAATGCTGGTACAAGCAACTATAAACATTAAATTGTGATATAAACTGCCGGTGGTGATATGCCTTAAATGCTGTTTAAAAATTCGAAAAATCCATATAAAGTAAACAAATTAACTAAAGTTGTAAATTAAAACTGATGTGCTGTTTTCTATTGTCAGCGAAAGTCAGAGGACGTTGAGGACGATACTGCCAAGAAAGTAAAGTCGGATGAGGACGCCGCTGGAGACAAGCCCCGGGAAAACGGACATAGCAAACAGGAAGAGGTGGGATTGACTAAGAGTTCACCACCAATTTAGCCTCCCTCTGGGAAAATGGGGCTTAATGCATGTGCGTAATGTGTCGTCCCAGATTAGCCTGTGCAGTCGGCACAGGCATATCAGGGACAAAACTTTCCGCCTAAACTGGATTTTCATTTAGAAGAGATTTTCTTTAAAGAAAATATTTCATATTAAGGGGAAGGTGTTGAAAGAGATGGGATTGACCAGAGTTCGCCACCTATTACAATCATTTAAACAAACGAATGAACTTAAATGGTTGTCATGTGGTGTGGGATTATTATGTTATGGTTACTTAAAGGGAAAGAAAATGCCTATCGATTTTGAGGTAAACAGGTCCAAGATGGTCAGGTCAGATGTTCTTGTAACATGAAAACTGTTTTCTCATGAATCTAAAGAATGCTTTTACCTGTGATCATCTTAATTGCTATGCTGTTGACTTTAAGGAGATGTCTATTGATTTTGAGGTCAACAGGTCAACGATGAAGGTCACATGGTCTTAAATTGTTTCCACAATACCTATAGCACGATCACGAATACTGTCAGTGACGCCTTTTCTGCAAGTCGGGGGGGGGGGGGGNGGGGGGGATACGTATTTTACAAACTATTCGTTGTTAGTTGATCAATGAGTTTTGTTCTTTGTATTGATGAAAAGATCAGTAATTAATTGAGCATAGCTCTGAGAAAAGGGGGTTTAATGCATGTGCGTAAAGCGTCGTCCCAGATAAGCCTGTGCAGTCAACACTGGCTAATGAGGGACGACACTTTCCCCCTAAACTGGATTTTTGCTAAGAGAGCCTTCAAACGAAAAATATAAAAACGGAAAGTGTCATCCCTGATCAGTCTGTGCGGACTTCATAGGCTAATCTAGGACGACGCTTTACGCACATGCATTAAACCCCCTTTTTACAGAGCGAGACTCAATTAATAAATTATGATATATCTCCATAGAAACGAGAGGAGGATATGGAGACGAGGTCCTGAAGTAGTCGACCAGTTGTGTCACCAGTTTCCTCGAAATATTTTCTACGTAGACCCTCGGCACCGTCATGAATGCTTCACGCAGGACATGGTGCTACTATCATGTTGGACCAATGAACCGGATACGGAAGCCACGTGCAATGAATATAGAACGTTATAATTATGTACATATTGTGTCGCTGTAAATTCTTACCCCGTTCCTTTGATGAATGTTTCTCATTGTTTTCATGTTCGTTCAGCAGAATAGAAAAAGTTCGCATCACAGTGTGGTTTGTTGTTTATGAATTCAGAACACATAATTCATTTAAAGACACTTCCAAAAAGCAGTAAATAAATTTCTGTTTTAGTCAGAGTTAATTCTGTTATATTGCTTGGCCTGAAGACGATAATTAAAAATGATATTTTTTTTAAAAGCAAAGACGGATTGATATTAAAGGTAAAAGACGGCCTTAACTGGCGCTTGGCCCGTCTCTCAGGAAGTCTTTGTTGCTTCAAATTGAGCTTTGTTCTGGTAAAACTGGGATTAATGCATGTGCGGAAAGTTTTGCCCCATATTAGCCTGTGCATGTAAATCGTTACAGGATTTTTTGCTTTTAGAGACTTCGTGTAAACGAAAAATACTATAAAAGCGGAGTGTCGTCCCTGATTAGCCTGTGCAGACTGTACAGCATAATCTGACTACACTTAACGCACATGCATTATCCGAGGAGGCACAATTTTACTTGCTGGACCCAGTATCTTAAAACTTTTTGTAACCAATTATTGTGAAGGCCGGCGGCGTTGATTTCTGGATGAAGTTCTATATATCTACGTCATTGTAAAATACCGGTACACATATAAACATTAAGTAAACGCAAATTAAGTGTACATGTATGCTTAAATAATCTAAAGAAAACCAAGTAGAAGTTTTTTTTCCTGAGAAGCTGTGGATTTAAAAAAGTTGCCCTTTGTCCGTTTAATGTCCACATATTCGTAATATTTTCGGGTCTGCTTCTGATCTTTAACCAGTCCGTAAAACGATGATGCAGAAGGCAAGTAAGTCCCGCTGACTCAAGGTCAATGTCTCATTTGAAGGTCAAATGAGTCGCATTCTGAGAAAACTTGGCATGTGCGTAAAGTGTCGTCCCAGATTAGCCTGTGCAGTCCGCACAGGCTAATCAGGGACGACACTTTCCGCTTTTATGACATTTTTCGTTTAAATGAAGTTTCTTAGCAAAATCCAATATAGGCGGAAAATGTGGTACCTGATTAGCCTGTGCGGACTGCACAGGCTAATCTGGGACGACACTTTACGCATATGCATTATGTCCAGTTTTCTCAGAACGCGGCACAAATATGAGCATCCATTTAGAGCATGGCTCCATTTCTCGTGCAAGATATGAGAATTTCACTCGAATAGCTCAAATGATTATAAAGTCGGTGACGATGTTAACATGGAATATGCCCTTCACATGGAGTCAAGTCACAATTCAAGGTTACATTTTTGAATCGTCATTGTTATGTTCTTTGTCGTGTCCGCAATATATCACATATACAATGGAACAGTAGAAATAAGCAAACCATGTTTATTTAGTTCATCTCTCGCTCGTTTGGCAAGTTTTAAAATAATTATGTTGTGTACAATTCAACTATATGATGGGGAATATAGCGTAACATTTTTCGATAAAAATTGTTTCATTGCCGCCAGGTTATTATCCTGGAAAAAAATTGTGCTACTCTTCTTCGAATTTTCGAATATCTTTACACAACTACAACAGGGTCACAACTATTTGAGCATCGTTCTGGGAAAACGTGGCTTAATGTATATGCGTCGTACGCACAGGCAAATCTGGGACGACACTCTTCGATTTTATGGAATATTTCGTTTCTAATAAGTCTCTTCTAGCAAAAAAATCAGTTAAGGCGGATATCGTTGTCCCTGATTAGCCTGCACGGGCTTATCTAGGACGAAATTTAACGCACATGCATTAAGCCCAGTTTTCCCAGAACGAGTCATTTTATAAAACGTGTTTAAAGGCATTTAGTGATAGCTCAAGAGCTAAGTTTAAATCCTGTAATTTTGGTATTGATTATATAGTGAGAAGCTTTAGTCTTTGAATAGATGAAAGAAGTCACTTGTTGACTACAATCGTGCATCAGTCCATTGAATCAACCCTTCATGACACATGAATTAACTAGCAAGCTCCGATACTATCTTACTGTCTGTAAAACGTTTAATCAAAAATCAATATTTGTTTTTACAAAGGAGGAGATTATTGTGCACTTTATTGACGTATTGCACTTTAACAGAGATATCCTTATATTGGAAAATTCTAACTTCAGGTTGTTTAAAAATCTAGGTTGCAAAAGGTTACATTATGTAAAAGATGAGCTACCTAGAAGTGCATGTGAAAGTTATTGGGAAATAGATTGCGTTGATCGTTTACGCCAATTAATATTTTACAATAATACATTCAGAAAAACAAAGCCAACACATAGCAAGAACATATATGACTCTAAAAGAGTAATACATGTACATGCTTCCATAACGCTTTTTCCGTCACGGTCTTTCAATCCAGAGATAAAACAGAAAAGTCTTCTCATTCTACTTCAAATTTGGTCGCTGATTATAATTGGTGCTTTCTAGTTCGTACGAGTTAATGAGTTTTTGAATAAATGATATTTTTGTACAGATTTTTGTATTCTATAGCTGACGAATTAGCGGGTGGAGAGTAGATAACATACAGAGAGTTGAGTGGTTGGAGAGTAGACAACATACAGAGGGTTGAGTAGGTGGAGAGTAGATAGCATACAGAGTGGTGAGTGGTTGGAGAGTAGATAACATACAGAGGGCTAAGTGGGTGGAGAGTAGATTACATACAGAGTGGTGAGTGGTTGGAGAGTAGATAACATACAGAGAGTTGAGTGGGGGAGAGTAGATAACATACAGAGGGTTGAGTGGGTGGAGAGTAGATAACATACAGAGGGTTGAGTGGGTATAGAGTAGATAACATACAGAGAGTTGAGTGGGTGGAGAGTAGATAACATACAGAGAGTTTAGTGGGTGGAAAGTAGATAACATGCAGAGAGTTGAGTGGGTGGAGAGTATATAACATACAGAGAGTTGAGTGGGTGGAGAATAGATAACATACAGAGTTGAGTGGGTGGAGAGTAGATAACATACAAAGGGTTGAGTGGGTAAAGAGTAGATAACATACAGAGGGTTGAGTGGGTGGAGAGTAGATAGCATACAGAGTGGTGAGTGGTTGGAGAGTAGATTACATACAGAGGGCTAAGTGGGTGGAGAGTAGATAACATACAGAGGGTTGAGTGGGTGGAGAGTAGCTAACATACAGAGGGTTGAGTGTATGGAGAATAGATAACATACAGAGGGTTGAGTGGGTGGAGAGTAGATAACATACAGAGAGTTGAGTGGGTGGAGAGTAGATAACATACAGAGGGTTGAGTGGGTGGAGAGTAGAACACATTTAGAGGGTTGAGTGCAGTGCCGGATTAAGCGCCGTGTAGCCCCATAAGCAGAGAAACTTTTGGGGCCCACTTCCAAGGCCCCGAGTTGTAGTCGGCCTAGTGCCTACTAGAACGCTAGGGCCCGGTCGATTTCACTCGTTTAAATTAGCCTACAGTACCAAGGCTGGCAAAACATAAAATGAATTATGAGAAAGCAATGTCACTTGGTAAGACAATGTCAAGCCTTTAATCGGAACATAATATTTATACATAATAATTGGCTTTGTGAAGTCATTAGATTAGGCTAAGTAAGTATGTTTTTGTCACGGGCTCATGTGGCCCCTTTAAGTCTAATGGGTAATAAAGACTAATGGGTAATAAAGACTAATGGGTAATAAAGACTAATGGGTAATAAAGACTAATGGGTAATAAGGCTAATGGGTAATCCGGGACTGGTTGAGTGGGTGGGGAGTAGATACCATACAGTGAATTAATTGGGCGGACGGTAGATAACAAACACAGGGTAGAGCGGAATGCTCCTGTATTTGTCGAACAGTTCAGTAGCTGCCTAGTCTCTACACTACACCCTCTTTTTTAATGATTGTAAAACAGATGGATCATATCAGATACCACATTTCAATCCATAAGTTAGCTATTGACAGGTAACAACAGCTCTGTAAAATCCTTATAGTAAAGTTTCTATACAATGCAAAGTTAACAAGGCAAATCAATTATTATCAGATCTTATTGAAACGGTTCGGATTGTAAACACTATACACGTTGGCATTAAAGTGACAATGTCAATGAATCATCCGTCTGCTATCGCTGTATTTATGATTTTTTTACTGTGAAACGCGCTGTATTTCGATAATTTACTCTCTTTTTTTAATTTCGTTGAAAAGAAAGCTTTTCGTGGGATTGCACAGTCACTGTATGTTAATGGGCTTTATAAGAGATTACATCTAGAATTGTGTAGAATGGTCAAGTGTTTTTCGTTAAATTTGCTAACAAAATCATTATCGTCTGTATAAAGTTAACAATGAAGACACGATGCCACAATCTGAAATGACATCCATGTTGTGCTTAATGCAGTTGTCTCTTGATAAGACGTCGAAGGTATAAATTCACATCCGGTACGACCCGATCTTAGTTGTTATGAATTCTTTTTAATGACCAGATTCACTGCCGATGTTTTACAGCAGTCGTGCAGACAGCTGCAGTTGTAAGATACATTTATTGGCAGTTGTTGATTATAACACGCCTGTATATGTAAGCCTCGCTATGTGAAAAGGTGGTTTATGTATATGCGTAAAGCGTTGTCCCAGATAAGCCTGTTCAGTCCGCACAGGCTAATCAGAGACGACACTTTCTGCATAAAAAGGAGTTTCGTCAAGAAGTTTCTTCCTTTAAACCAAACCTGTGCGAACTGCACAGGCTAATCTGGGACGACATTTTACGAACATGCATTAAACCCCCTTTTCACAGAGCGAGGCTCATTTATAATATTTTTATAAAATAAATTAAATTGCAACTGTATTAACCCATATTTGACCTTTTACCTTGAACTTCACATTTGAACTAAGGACGCAAATGTGCGCGTGGTGTGACACCCTGCTGGGTTTCTCCCCATTATGTGCAGCTGAAGTTGTTTTTTTTTGTATTTATGCATTCAAGTATTTTCAATATCTGAACACAAATACAACACTAGTAAGACCAAGGCTGTGTCAAACAATAAATGTGGGGATATAAATATCTATCTATCGCTTGTTGTGTTTATTAATTTGTGT